>JAAIXJ010000051.1:570817-581381 GCA_013403705.1 Heliconius hermathena
CCCTTATTTTCGTCTAAACTTTTCAGCTTCCTCAGTAAAGTTTCAGAGTCTATAATAGGTAGCGTTGTAAACTGACTGTTTTTTTCCAAGTATTCTAAGGAATCTCTGCAATCAGAGTTATGAGTAGAATTATTTATGTACACTGATGCAAAATATGACGCAAACATTTCACAGGTTTGTTTACCATCTGAGGCGGTCACCGATCCATTAGTCATATAAAGGGGGTAAGAACTCGTGCCACCACGTTTAGCTTTAACGTAGGTCCAGAAATATTTAGGATTTTGCAAGATATTATTTTCCGAATAACTAATGTATTTATTATAGCAATCAATGGCCAAACGTGTACAACGCGAATCTAGTAACTGCAACTCTAATTCATCCATTGGATTTTTATATTTTTGAAATCGACGTCTGAGGTTGTTTTTTTCTTTTAAACGGTGTTTTAAGTTACAATTAAACCAGGGTGGGTATCGAGATTTTTTCAATTTTTGTTTAGGCACAAATTTTTCAATGATAGCACCAATGATATTATAAAATTTAGAAAGAATTACATTTATTTGTATTTTTGTATCAAATTTTATAACTGTAGGTCCACGGAAAGTACCCTATAGGATAAAACCTATAGGTTTTGATTAGGGTACCAATTTCATATAAAAAAGCAGCAAAATCGATTTTAATTGCGTTGCCTTAGAAACTTGTTTTTTTTTATGTTTTAAGGAATCCTAGACTAAATTAGATAATATTAATTTCAGGTTGATACCTCTACGCAGTCTCGAGATAAATAGTTTTAACATACGGGCAACAAAGTGATCCTACAAGGTTCCCTTTTTACCTTTTTAGGTACAAAACCCTACAAAAAGTCAGTATAAAACCAAAAACACAAAACAACGTAACAACCTAAAATAACTTCTATATAATAGTTCAACTAAAAATGTAATATTACTTAAAGTAGAATTCAAATCGCGTGTTCAATTACATATATATATATATACGTACGTTCACTTATAAAACCTAACATATTTAGTAAAGCGTGTTTAAGCACTGGAAGGAATCTGATCTCAGACGAGTGAATGCTTAGAACACGCAAACACGCTTAATATTGATAACCCGTCATATCTCGCCGCTTACACTTAATATGCGGACGTGACTCTAGCTCCAGACAGCATTTCATATTATACAGATATACGTGCTGAGGTAGTAGGTAGATAATTGTAGATTTAATATAAGTTTTATATATCAAAATTATCTTTCTTGGTTAAATTGTCATTGTAAACGCGACAGGCAGTGGGTTCAATAAGAGGAAATTAAATATTTAATATTTTCATTTCTTTGCTCTGGTGTCGAGGCAACGCGTGGCGTTGAGTTCTGCCACTCAATACGCAATGCCTCCAGAATTTGGCTGAAATTGGTGAACGGATTGTTTTAACACTAGGTTACCTCTGTCTACACTGTTGTGTGCGGGATACAGCGTGAATTTAAAAAAATATTTATGTTCAAAACGCTGTGATTAAATAAGGGTATATGTGGCATTTATAAATTAATACAAAAAAAATGCATTCCTATTACTTTTGAACATTATATTATAATAAAATTATCAAATTTCACTTAAACACCCGTTTGTTTTGTTAAACTAAAACAATTTGCTTATATGTACATATCCTAATAAATATTTTATTTTTGACACAATTTAAAACTATTGGGCTTTCTTGTTGTAAAAATATTATGTCAATTCCGTCGAGCTTACTTTAAGGCGCGTTTCATATTATTAAAGACTAGAAGACTTCTTTGTGAGACTCTATTATATTTAATACTTTGTTATACCTATATTAAATTATATATATAGGGTAATATTAATAAAATATTTTTAAACTCGTGTAAAGACTTAGCGAACTGAGTAAATAAAGGTCAGGCACGTTTTTCCGATTTCAGTAAATAACGAGTGGTGGGAGTGTAATATTAAATGAAATTGGTTCTAATTTATAACTCGATAACATTTATTTTAACATTTTTATAGCTTCACGTATGTAATCCTGCACTTGTAATCCTGCGCTTGTAATTCTGCACATAGCAGGGTAGGCAACTGGAACCTGGGAACCTAGTGGTAAGCAACTCCGTTCGTTAAGACACTTCTGTTCCCCACTGCCGCCTTCTAATGACATTCCATTTTGAGTGGCGGAGCTCAACTCAGCACTTTGCCTCGCTACCGGTGCGAGGAAATGGAAATATGAAATAATTTATTTCTTCGAGTAGTAATCGAACCCACGAACTATCAAATATATAGTCGCTCGTTTGTGCCCCTGCGCCACGAGTGCGCCCCTACTTTGGTTAGTATAATATCCAAATTATATATTTGGTTTTAACAAACTATAAATACTAGTTTGGATTTAAAATATCAGCTCTTTCTCGCAGCCTTAAAATAGGTAGAACTAAATATTCATTTATTTAAAGTGCACTACTTTCAAAATTGAAATGAATAGAGAATACGAACTTTAAAATAGTGGATGCGAAGACTACCCATTGTGTATTTCTCCTCCCTCCTTCTTCCAATATATAAAATAAATAATATATATTTCCAAATGATGATATTTTTTCTAAATATACTTTTTAGTAAAAAGTATTGTCTTTTGTAATACCTACAAGAATATGTATACAAAGTTTCGTAATAATTGTTTGCGTAGATTTTGCTTGAAAGTGGAACAAACAAATTTACCTACACATTTATAATATTAGTATTTCATCATACTATATATGTAAAACTATATTATTGTCCAAGGTACAATAATATAATTTTTTTACTCAAGAAAGATAAATAAAGAAGTGGACAGAAATAAAAGAATAAGTTTATAATTTTGGTGAGAATATTATAAAAATCGCCAACACATCAAACCCTTTAATAATTTTAGTTCATAAAATGATTGTTTTGTCCTAATATTATTATAAATTAAGATTTCATAATAGAATATAAAAATGCAAATTATTTATAAAGTGTTAAATAAACTAATAGTAATAACTAGTATTTTAAATGTAAAAGTATCTCTCTGAAAGTATATCAATATGGGTAATAAGTGACTTTGAAATCATTTATATATATGAACGTTCTAATAGAATATTTTCCAAATTTATATATTTAAGTACTTCGAAAAAAATTGAAAAACTTTTTTACGAAAACTAATAAAAATCATGTTAAAAATTCATCAGTTTTCTGTGAGCAATCAAAGCATATCGTGTTGCATATCCACAGCAATCTAGTGGAAGTAAGTGAGCGAATCCACTGACCCATTTGGCTTTCAAATGAAACGTACGGAACACAAAGAATGGGAAAGGAAGGCCCTGAATGCGAAATGCTGAGTCAACGCCCTTCCTATTATGCGGGCGAAGTAGCGGACCGCCAGATGTATTACTATTTTATTTTTAGTTTTTCATATATTTAAATGTAAGCCTGTAGGTATACTATGTTTAAATGTTTATAGTGGAATGTTTTATTGTAGAATGATTTTGTTTGTGCAGACATCAGTTTTTGTAATTTTATTTTAGTTCTATGTGATTAATATAATATATATAGTAACGTGTATTTTGATGACAAAGATGAAAAAAAAGGAAAAAATTCGTATATCTTTAAAATTTTCGTCACTTACTTGTGTTAGTATGACTTATACATTGAATAAGATTATATATATCATTATAAAATCACATTGCTTTTTTATATTTATTAGTTAAGGTTTATTAACATTATACATAAATAGTCAGTCATTATACAGTGAGTCCAGTCGTGGCGCAGTGGCACAAAGTGTGACTGTAAATCGGCTGGTTGTGGGTTCGATCCCCACTCGAGGAGATGAAATATTTACTTAAATTTATATTTCCATTTCTTCGCTCTGATGTCGAGGCAAAGCGCGGCGTTGAGTTCTGCCACTCAATACGCAATACCCTCAGAATTCGGCAGAAAATTGGGAACGGAGTGTCTTAACACTAGGTTCCCTCTACCATGGTGTGTGCGGGATACAGCGTGAAGCTGATTTTTTAACATTATACAGTAGTAAAATTAAAAAATGTATTTAATTTTTTCGGTCCAGACTTTCTCTCCGTTCATATTAAAACACTATAGTTCCCTACTATCCGCCGAATGTTGGAAAATCGAGAAAATGAAAATATAAAATAATTCATTTACTCGATTGGGAATCGAATCCACAATCTATCATAGAGTCGACACGCTCTTGCCCAAATATACCTACAATATACTCCTTATAATATTTCTTATTATGTCATATACCAAAATACTTATAAATTAACATTAAAATTATATAATATGTTTTTGAAATAATTGAAATATATTTTTCACAATAAAATATTACACGAAAATATACTACAGAACATTTATATTAATTTGTATCCGATAACCTTTTTGTGTAAAGAGCTCAGTCTATTTTAGTTAGTCGTAATTGAGGCTTTCTTTTTGTTTCAATTTGGGACTTTCTTTGAGCATAGTAATTAAAACAATCAACAACTATTGTGAAGATATAATTTAGAAGACTTTTTTTGTAAAATTTATTGTTTTACATACGAAATAAAGACAATTATTAATTATATGGTTGCTATCCGTCATTTTATTTCGTTTATAAATAAAATATAAATATTTATATTGTATATGTCCAAATTCTTAATATCCACGTATCAAATTTAATCGAAATTTGTTTAGTCGTCGTTGAATTTTTCTAACATACAAATGCTCTCCTAGTCGTGACGCATGGGCACAAGCGTGCGACTGTGAACATGAGAGGTGCGGGTTCGATCCCGCTCGAGAAGATGAAATATTTAATAGTGTTTAATATTTCTCGAGCGGGGATATACTCGTAATTCGCTCTGGTAACGAGGCACAGCGCGTCTCTGAGTTCCGCTACGCAACACGCAATGCTTCCAGAATTCAGCTGAAAGTGGGCAACGGAACTGTCTTAATCTCTCTTCTACCCAATTATGTGTAGGATACAGCGCCAATCTAGCTAAAAAAACCTTTTTTTTATTAGTAAAGGTTCAGAAAAACTTTCAAGTATTTCTCGTGAAATAATATAAAAATTTGTTTGTGTATAATAAAATTGAAATTATTTATTTATAATGAAAAGTATAATTTATTCTTTTTAGTACAAATAGCATTTATATATTTATTTATGTAGAAACGATTCTAATAGCAGTTGTATTTTAATATTTGCAAGTATAATTGTTAGATCTTCATCAAAAGAGATAAAATATTTTATGAAAAATTATTTTCCACTACTGCCCACGTACATCAGTTGCCAGCGTAGATGGCAACCTACCTCTTGGCATTTAAGGACAGTGTAAGGAAAGGTTAAAGTGCTTTAGTATTTATACAGGCAGTTCATTTAGATTACGTTTAATTTCTTAAAAAATAAATCAAAATCAGCTCCACGCTGTATCTCGCATGCAATCAGGGTGAACCTGTTGTTAAAGCACTTTGTTCCCCACATATCTTAATCTTCAATATTTCAGTTAGTATTGTTATAGTATAGCCACGTTGTTTGTATTGACATTTTTGTCTTAAAATATGTTTATGTGAGAAGAGAAGTATATTTTTTTAGTTAGTTTAGTAAGTACTTAATATTATAAGTGACATGTTTAAAATTGTACATATCACTTATTTATAAAAGAAACATAAATATTAAAAACATTAAATTTAAATAAATAACTTGAATATTGAAATTTAAATAATATGTGAATGTATTGCAATTGTATGCTATTTTTTATATTTTTAAAGCGTTTGTCCACACTCAGGAAAGAAAAGTTTGAACTTCCGCTAAATTTGAACCCCCGCCTCTTGGAAACTGTCCAAGCGGTCTAACCAACTAAGCCATACGTTCTTATCGGGCTACGTCGAAATTCTTGTATTCTTGTTACAATTTATTTTTGTTGCTAGCATACCATATCAATAATCATATAAATAGTATGTATAGTGGGAGGTAGCCTTCCTATATCATTTCTTAAGGAATAACTTCTTGTCAAAACATTTAGCAGTGTCCAAGTTGAAATATGAAGGAGTTAAAGCCGTGTTCTAAATTTTATTCGAAAATATGCTTTAGTTCTAAGAAGATAAATGTTATTTTCACGTGTACTCTTCATGGGGGTCGATGCAGTAAATCCCGTTTATAGCCTTGTTTACCACGTTATATGTGGGCACACTGCACTGCAATGTAAGAATTTAAACTTTTTTCGTGATTTTGGTTTTTAAGTGATTGAGAATAACTGAATTAAATCGCACTTTGTAATAACGTACAGTGTTTTTTTTTTCTAGAAACTTAAATGCGTGATGTGACTCTATTTTTTGTCTATGTAATATGATATAAAAAGAAGAATAAGAATAAAGAATGGTAGACATGGTATTAATAGTAGACAGTCTGAGGCCAGTCGTGGCGCAACGGCAGCCTCCTTAACTACCTATATTGATTACTAAAATTTATTTATTAATTAAGATTAAAACTTCGTTTTGCATGTACTAGTATGTTATACACAATATAATTACATCTTGTCATAAAGCATAAGGTAAGACCTAAGCTTATGCGAACACTACGCAGTTCTGAAGCACACGCCTGAACCAGCCATTTGCATATTATAGGATAAGATGTGACAGGGATTTAAGTACTATATTATTCTGTTTGTATAATATGTGCAACTATGCTGATATTACTTTCTTATCTAATACAGATACCCACCATACTCAGAAACGTTTTTTAACAGTTAATTAAAATTAAATAGTAGACAGTCTGAGGCCAGGCGTGGCGCAGCGGCACGAGGTGTGACTCTAAAAACCGACTGGTTGTGGGTTCGATCCCCACTCGAGGAGATGAAATATTTATATTTATTTAAATTTATATTTCCATTTCTTCGCTCTGGTGTCGAGGTTAAACGCGTCGTCGAGGAACGGAGTGTCTTAACATTAGGTTCCCTGTGCCTACGTTGCAATGTGCGGGATACAGTGTGAAGCTGATTTTGATCATTTTATATTTATACAAAAAATAATTAAAAATATAAAAAAATTATAATCAAGCGAGGATCTCAAAATCAAAAAACTAGCAGGTCCAGTATTTTTTTTATTTTCGCTTTTATTAGAATTTAATAAAGATATGACATTATTAAATTGTAATAAAATAAGATATAATAGATTATAGGCATCCAAGATCGGTTATACTGGAATGTTTGTTGAATTGCCATATTAAATTAGTATGGTTGAAATATATATATTATAAGATAACTAGCAGACTTCGCGCGGCTTCGCCCTGAAACTGACTCTCCACTCTACTCAATAAAATATTTGAATAAAATTATTTAAATAATAATTTAAATATTTTAGTATGGTTCGTGATACGTCTAATATAGAGAGAACCCTTTCGTAGTAATCGTAAGTAATCCAAGATCTTTTAGAGATTCAGAGGTAACAATATTAATATGAAATGTGCCATAAATTTAATATAAGTACAAATAAAATATATTATGATAAATAACATGTCATAGTCTGTCGGTTCTAATCTCCCGTGCCATTTCTTAAGTATATCGAAGACGTCCTATCTTGCTCTCTATTATACCCAATCATTACTGATAGTTATAACTAAGGGGGGATAGTGAGTGGCTCCGCACCCGCCATTTACCGTGGATTCTGGCCGTTCGGCTCTGAACCCTCCGGGACAGATCGGAATAGTTTATATTTATGATTCTTATAATGTTTTTTGCGAACGATCAATTATTAAATAATTGATTCAAAGACCGTAGTCTAATATAAATATTTGCTATGGAGTTGAGATTATTATATGTAGGCCGTAGCCATAATTACATAACATATAACTCTCTGCTTCACATATCAGATCGAACTCCCTACCGCTACCTATGTGAATCCACTTCAGTTTGTTTCTTTTGAGGGCATTACATTAATATACCCATTTAACGTTCGTGTATGTTTCTTATAACTATATTTTACTTATCGTATCTTAATAATATTGAATTCTGTATGTATAATGTGACGTGTTTATTATTTCTGTATGAATTCGTTAATATAGTATAATTCTTATTATAATTATTACCTTCGTGCTCTTATTATATGCCTTAGTTTCAATATTAAAATAATTTATATTCAATGTTACTGTAACGCCTCTTTTAAACAGAACCGTCGTAGAATAACACGCACAGCACACACCCTGCAGCTGTTTATCTGAACTGACACTAGACTCAGAGTTGTGGGAATGTAATATAGAAATCATCTAGAACACCCAGCGACTCCAAGTAGGCACGATTCTACTACCAGTTTAGTAAAGAACCTCAAGTCACCTCAAGAAGGCAGAAGAAACTCAGCAGCAGAATCCAACACCACTAAAGCAGTCCGCTTATACCAGATATGTCAGCACCAGTAACGCCCGGCTATATATTATAAGTATGTCGTCGACATCAGTCGATTGACGCATTATATTTTCTACGATAAAGCCAAGCGTTGGACAAATAAGACACTACTATATAATTATGTACTCCAGAGCTGGAACGTGAAATAGCACCACACACCCGTATGAGACGGGCGGACACTACTACATACACCTGTACTAGGACATCACACACCTATCCATCATACACTAAGTGTTAACGTTGACGCACCGCAAGGCACCGCGAAACTATCTTAATATAATATATATAAAATCAAATGCCATAGCAATTCATTTAGCAAAGTACATTAGTACCAGCAAAGCCAAGCAGCAGTCGGTTGTGACTATATTAGTTAATAGTAAAACATAGGGTCAATGAACTCTAACAGTCATATAAATAGTAAATAATTAATATTTAGTTAATATCTTTATGATATTTAATTAAATATATTGACAGATTACTTTTATTGTAGGACATTAAATAGACTCATATTATATTGTATTTATAAATTGTAAATACGTATTTTGATATAATAGTTTTATATCATATTATAAAAGATAGTATTATATTTATATTTCCTTTTATAGTAATATGTTAAATATTTACTAATATAATATATAGACATTACATTTATAAGTAATTATAATTCACCAAATCTATTTAACTCTCATTTCACAATTTACAATAATAATTCACATACAAGCATCTGACAAAGATGGCGGCAGGCATTCTGCGTACATTAATATAATTGTGATTTTACATACCTCATAAAACATATTCCTGTATTTATTTCCATTTACTAAATAAATAATTATCTCGGGATATTGACGGCATTACGTGAGTTACGTTGGCTGCAATTGGAGGGTTAAGAAAATACGATTTTCTTGTATAAATTTATATTAATAAAATTTTAATTAAAATACAAAAATTAAATGTAACTTATATATAATTGTCCTCAATTTTGGAGAAACAATATTGAATCTAAACCTAACTAAATCTAACTTAACCTACGACTTAATTACTCCACGATGGAATAATAAGTGTGGGAACGGAAGATATTCCTTTCCCACCGGCACCGTTCACCCGATCTCTTCTTTGTCAGCATTTGTGGCGCTCGGCCGCCTATCAGACGGACATATTATAATATTAAATAAGTTTTCCGCCTGTGACACCGAGCGCTATATAACATTGACGTCGAGAGTAGCTTATTCAGAGAACAAGATATTTTACAGTAATTAAAATATTAATTATGTTATTATTTATTAATTATAATATATATTTATTATAATATATAATTAAAATATTAATTATATATTATAATACACAACGATTAAATATAATTATTTAATTATTTTTCATAAATATATTTTATATCTGCGTGTTTTACCGACGGTATATTACGTTACTTTAATATTACTTGTAAACGGAACGCGTCATTAAAGAACTGAACTAAACTATTATTTATAAGATTGTATTTATCTTAAGCTATAAATTAAATAATATTATAAATTATATTTATAATATTTTTAATAAATGATTATTTTTTTGAATTAATTTTATTTACACAATTTAGTCTTGGTATTGATCGTTACAGCCCGCTTGCACTATACGAATATTTATTTAAGTGTTTTTCGGAAAAATAGTTCTATTATTATTTTATTATCTTTATTCTTATGCACTCAATAATTGCTTTTGGTCGCCAAAATTTTCAGATTTAATAAAAAAATGTTTAGTTATTTCACATGCTAACGCAGTTTGTTGCTCGTTAATTCCGATCCCGCCAGAATTCTGAGATGAAAATCTTTCAGTGAAAGTCTCATAAAAATCCGTTTAGCTGTTCTGAAAATCATTTCAAACAGGATGTCTTCCTGTTAAGAATTTTAAAATGGTTTTGTCTTTTGCTATCGTGTAAATAACTATATGCACTTAAAAACAGGGTTATTTTAAAAACACAGACATACATTTTAATTAATTAAGTAATTAATTAATCAGCTTCACGCTGTATCCCGCACACAGCAGGGTAGGCAGAGGGAACCTAGTGTTAAGACACTCCGTTCCCCACTTTCTGCCGAATTCTGGAGGCATTGCGTGTTGAGTGGCAGAACTCAACGCCGCGCTTAACCTCGACACCAGAGCGAAGAAATGGAAATAT
>JAAIXJ010000051.1:583413-623771 GCA_013403705.1 Heliconius hermathena
AACGATAATTCTTAGTAATTATCTTTGGGTAGCGGAAATTTGTAAAAATCTCCCTACAGAGATGCTAACAACATAAATAAGTTGTAACAAGCGTATAAAAATTTCGACGTAGCTTGGCGAGAACGCATGGCTTAGTGGTCAGAGCGCCTGGTCGGTTTCCAGGAGGCGCGGGTTCGAGTCCCGCTGCGTTCAAATTTTTATACGTTTTCTAAATAAATAAGACTCTATTTATATCTATTTATCACATTTCACGATCACATTGTTTAAAAATACTTTTTCTTTGAATACTATTAGCGTTCAAACTTTCCTTGCTGAGCTAACGAGGCTATTAAATCAAATGCTTTTAGTGAACATTAGGTACTAGAGGCCTATCTATATCTTTTTCTTATCAAGTAGTTGGTAAAATAGTGGTTACGTTCATTCGACTTTTCTCACATAGTCAAGCTATATGCTAATGATAAGAATCTATATGTGAGTACGGAAAATAAAAAATGGGGAAACCACGAAGAGGCATTCACGGAGGTTGTGGGTTCGATACTACTCGGGGAATTAAATATTCATATATTTATTTCCTCGTTCTGGTAACGAGGTAAAAAGCGGTGTTGAGTTGGGAACCAGAAGTTACACAGTTACAGTTTGCATATATTTTTAAATTAAGCACAGATTGTATTCTATTGAATTAAGCTCTACATATAGTCTCAACGTAAGGTTAAAATAGATATCTTTTTACGTTAAATTAAAAAAAAATGTTAAATATATATTTTTAAGGCCATCATATCGGAGTAGGCCACTCGAGGAGATGAAATATTTACTTAAATTTATATTTCCATTTCTTCGCTCTGGTGTCGAGGCTAAGCGCGGCGTTGAGTTCTGCCACTCAACACGCAATGCCTCCAGAATTCGGCAGAAAGTGGGGAACGGAGAGGAGACACTAGGTACCCTCTGCCTACCCTGCTGTGTGCGGGACACACCGTGAAGCTGATTTTATATCGGAGTAGGAATAGACAACATATTTTATAATTGATATTTACTTTAATTTAGTTTAATATTTATTTTTTCTTTTCTTAACAGAAAGAAGTTGTATTTTCCGTTGTGTTTGAAAGTAGAGAATGGGAGTTTTAATACTAGATCCTTTCTTTTGACCCCACAATTTATGAGAGATACGTGAAACAAAGAAAAAAAAAACAATAGATTTATGTATATATTTTTTTCTTTGAACAACTTATTATTTACAAACAAAGATATATTTCAGTACACTATCTGTTGTAATTAGGGCGTATTCATTAAAAAGTGACATTCTAAAACTTTATTCACAAGCGAATGCAAAATTGCAATCATTTGCGCGACTTAAAGAGTTACGTAATAAGTCATCATATTTCTATTTCCACATCATTCTCGGTCAGGGTCACTCTTTTCACGTGTTTCGCGAAACATTCACACTTTTCACGTTGTGCTGTTGTCGTAGAACGTTGAAAGTAATGAATAGTATTTTTATTACGCACCATACATTTTACACAAAATAAGTATGTGTATATATTGGCATTTTATATACAATTTGTAAATATACTAAATATTTAGCGTGCCAGCGGCCAGTCGTGGCGCAGCGGCACGAAGTGTGATTGTAAAACCGACTGGTTGTGTGTTCGATCCCCACTCGAGAAGATGAAATATTTACTTAAATTTATATTTCCGTTTCTTCGCTCTCGCTTCTGTCTGGTGTCGAGGCTAAGCGCGACGTGGAGTTCTGCCACTCAACACGCAATGCCTCCAGAATTTGGCAGAAAGTGGAGAACGGAGTGTCTTAACTCTAGGTTCCCTCTGCCTCTTCTCCAGCAGGGTTGCTGGATACAGCATGAAGCTGATTTATTTTTTTTATTTATTATTATATATTTCTAACAATATCATCTTTAATCCATTAACATTCATTCAAATAATAATAGATTTATCATTTATCATTATATTACCTTACATATTATATTAAAACGTAACATTTTTTTAGTCTTTGCATTATTCTTTAATATCGCGACATTGGGTTGCAGGAAGTTTTTGTAATATTGGGCAACTTAGGTAATGGCAGGCTGCCAACATCAGCGGGTACCCAGCGGGCTGTACAAATTATGCTTCTATCTACATCGCCATATTAGGTATATAGTGTAGAAAACTCGCGTTACAGTTCACTAAATTTATACTTTTACCATAAAAAGTGGAGGAAAAGTTGAAAGAACGGCTTCGGTGAACAAGAAAAAGTTCTTCTTTGAAGTTTTTGAGAGAAATTAGCATCTTTCTATGCTTAGTTGTGTTAATAACTTCTTAAAATTTACAATATACACACGACTAAATATATAAAGTTTTATGTTAAAGTGTTGAGGAACTCTTGTACATTTAATATCTACTATATTACTACTACTACTACTATACTACAACGATATCGAAGGAATTGGGAAGGAGCATTATTGCTAATACAATATTATTGAATACAAAATCAGATTACATAACAAAATTTTTAATTTTTTAACCTTACATAGAATTTAAGCAAGTCAAATGTTAATGTTTGTAGTTTCTTGTTATGCTTATGTTGTTTGTAGCTTCACGCTGTATCCTGTTCTAAGCAATGTTACGACACTTCGTTTAGGCATTACGAGATGATTAGCGGAACTCAACGCCACGTCGTGCCTGGGCATTAGAGCGAAGAAATGAAAATATTAACATTTTATGTCTTCGAGTGGGAATCGTACCCACAACCTGTTGCGTTTACAATCACACGCTTGTATTGCTGGGCCACGACTGATCTCATGGGTATTCTGTATTTCATAGAATTATTTCATAGAATTTAATAAAATCGCAGAATATAGAAGTTTAATGAACATAACGTAGTACAAAACATTGTTAAAAACTTTATTAAAAGTCTCGAAACACTTTTAATCAATGTTTAACACAGTAAAATGATGAGTGTGTCACGCAACTAGAATTCATTAGAATTCCTCAAGCACTTTGCCACTTGAACTTCCCTAGAGAAAACTTGCACAGCATACTTAAGCTACTTCCCTTCTCCACTGCATCTTCAATGAACCCAACTAATTACGGAAAAATATTCTAACAAACCAGCAAAATAGGGTTGGTATATTAGCTTATTACTAGCTTAGGGCTTGATGCACTCTGGTGGAGTGCTTTGATAATATAATAACGTGGCTAACGAAATCTGGTTTTAAATTATTTGAAGTAAACTTATCACGAGAAATTTTGGGCCTCCGTTTAGTTTTTATTGGATGAGTCGTTAGTTATAAAATAATATTATAGTTGTTTTTTTTTCTTTTATTATTTAGTAAAATAATTATCAATATTAATAATTTGAAGTAGTCGTGACCCAGGAGCATAAGGGTGTGACAGTAACGCGACTGTTGTGGGTTCGATCCTCACTCGAAGTAATGAATTATTATTTATTAATAATAATTCATTTCTTCGCTCTGGCACCATGGCAAAAGGCCGGCGTTGAATTCCGCAATGCCTCGAAAAATTTGTGGGAAAAATGGAGGCCGGAGTGTCTTAACATTAGGTTCCTTCTGCCAACCCTCTTGTATGTGGGATACAGTGTGAAACAGTTTTTTTTTAAATCATCAATATTAGTTACAAATATAGCAAAATCTAAATAAACAAGAAGCTATGTTAAAGAAAGAGTTGAAAACATATATAAAATGTAGATACCAAGATAAAACAAGGCACGAACGAAGGTGATTCGTCGTAAACTAGATTATTCTTTATTGCTTATAAACTGTAAATGTAGAACAGTAAAAGTACTACAGGGGAAGGTGTTCTCAAACGAATGAGGTATTTAAGGATACCGATAAACGTTACATGAAACATTTGAAGCACTTCCTATAGCGTGTTTTACTTATAGCTTTGCTATTCAAGGACTGCAAAAAATCTTTAAATAATAAGCTCTCTGTATTGATTTCTAAGGGGCAAATTGTGAAATAAGTAAATATGAGTGAAATGTCTTTGTTTACATAGCAAAGTACAAAGTTATGAAATATGCGGTAGGTACAGTATGACGCAAGACCGCTTTGACCTTCACCTTCCGGAGGAATTTCGACCATAGCGCCCTTAAGCCCTTACCCCTCCCGCGGTTGCGTTACATCACTAACGTCGAGGAATGCATTGTTTTATGTTTATCGTAGTTAGAGAATATTTGTAGTGTGTTTGCTATTTTGTGTTTAGTTAATATAGATTAATATAAATATTTATTTTATTAACTTTTTTAATATCTTTAATTTAAAGCTCCAAAGTTAAAAGTAACGAATCTAAATTGTGCTATAAAGTTTCACACTGTATCCCGCACACACCAGGGTAGGCAGACAGAACCTAATGGTAAGATACCCCGCTGTCCACTATTCACCGAATTCTGGAGGCATTGCGAGCTTAGAAGCGGAACTCGACGCCGCGCTTTGCCTCGACACTAGACCGAAGAAATGAAAATATGAAATACTTTGTTTCCTCCACTAAGAATCGAACCCACAACCAATCGCGTGTACAATTACACATTTGTGCCTCTGCGCCACGACTGGTTTCTAAATCGTGCTAATATATATAAAATATATAAAGATTTCATTAAAAGATTTTAGTTCGCATATAGTATGCAATAAATAAATTTAAAGTTAAAATGAACTTATATAAACCTCGAGAAAATACCAGTTTAAAGTTAATTAACTTTTAAAATTATAATTGAATTGAAAAATATACGTGTTGGTAATGTTCCGTAGCGCTACGGCGTAGCACATGTTAATTAGAAACGTAACAGTTTCCTAAAGGCACGAGATTAGGACGAAACACGGAAGCTTTATGGTTTAACGAGCAGAAGATACATAGATAGCTGAAATCATAATACTGTTGTTAGAATTAATAAATAATAAATATAGGTATACATATAAGGCCAGTCGTGGCGTAGTGGCACAAAGTGTGACTGTAAAAGACACGTTGTGGGTTCGACTACCACTCGGGAAAATTTAATATTTTCATTTCCCCACTCTGGTACCGAAATAAAGCGCGGCGTTGAGTTCCGCCACTCAACACGCAATGCCTCCAAAATATGGCGGAAAGTGGGAATTGGAGTGTCTTAACACTAGGCTCCCTCTGCCTACCATTTTACATATAGGATAGCGTGAAGCTAATAAAATAAATAAATATACGTATTTATGGTCAGCTGGTTTACAGTGAAGTATTTGAACTGTATTTAACAAAATAAAAGAAAATACAAAACAATAGTAAAATTATATTAATTAGAATGTTAATGAAGTCATTCTGAAGAAATTTAGTCATGGCATCTTTTGAAAAATATTTGGTGATTTTCTAAGTTAAGACGATACTCAGTGAGTACTGACAGCACTGACAAATGTCTCATTTGGCAACGAGACAGGCATGCGCCGCGAAACCGACGACCTGAGGCATCTCTTGGGCATAAGATTGCAAGAATTTACTTATACTTAAAACATGTGTACGTTAATTCAATAATGTAACATTTTGGTATGAATCGCAGGCAAACTAATGCCTTGAGTTCATTCAATTGATGATAACTTTTTTTTTAATGAACCGATTTTGATGAACCAAACTTTAGTAGTTAAGTTGAGTTAAAACAAAGCAATTGGTGAAACTTTTAAGTAAATCGGTTCAGTACTTTCAGAGAAAAATGTGGACATAAATATCGACAGACAGACAGACAAAAAATTCAAAAAAAATATTTTTGCTTTCTATTATTCTTTTTAAGTGTCCCTCTATCCATTTCAGTCAAAATTACTAAATGTACAGACAAAATATTTTTACTGTCTTATTATATATAGAGACCACCACCATACCATAATACCATCAATTAATAATGCCGTTAAAGAAGTGTGAATGATAAAATCAACTTTTAACAAAAATTTTAAGTTTTGTTTAAAGTTTCTTTTAACTGATAAATTAATTAAAGTAACTACATTTGCGTGTTAATGTTAAAGTTACGTTTGCGTCTTAATGTTAAAGTGGCAAAAACTAAACATTTTGTTTTCTCCTTATACATCAAAATGGTAATTTTATTTTTTAACATTTTTAAAGTGTTAATCCACACTTAAGAAAGAAAAATACTTATTTAGAAAACGTATAAAAATTTGAACATAGCGGGACTCGAACTCGCGCCTCTTTGAAACCGTCCAGGTTTACCAATAAGTATTGGTAATTTTATTTTTATTGTAATATTTGAGATATTTAATTCTAATAATTCAATTATTTTGAAATTTGAATATATAGAGTAAATATAAATAGCTATAATAATTTTATATAAACAAATTTATTACAGTGTTTACTGTAATAATTATATAATAATTTTAATTTGATATATTTTTTATTTCTATTTGTATCATAACTGAAAATTGTTCACAATTTTATGTAAACAAAATAAGTAATAGGTTATTTATTATACACAGCAAAAATAACGTGTGCGGTAACGTCAAATATTTAACTTCAGTAGCGGTTACACTTGTAAGCTACACAACAGTGAAAAGTTCCATTATTATTATATATTCTTATTAAAGTTAACAAAGTAAGAAATATAGAGACCAGTCGTGGCGCAGGAGTACAGAGTGTGACTGTAAAATCGACTGGTTGTGGGTCGATCCCCACTCGAAGTGATAAAATATTTACTTACATTTATATTTTCATTTCTTCGCTCTGGTGTCGAGGCAAAGCGCGGCGTTGAGTTCCGCCACTTAACACGCAATGTCTCCCAAACTCGGCGGAAAGTAGGGAACGGAGTGTCTTAGCACTAAGTTCCCTCTGCCTAAAGCGGGAAGCAGATTTAATTTGATTTCTTAATTTTTTAAATAAGAAATATATTTATTTGAAATTCACTTATACTCACAACGTTAAGACGTTGTAGGCTACTATATAATTCAAATATTTTGCTAATATCGATCAATGTTATACCTGAAGTGATCCCAATTTAAACTTTTTATAAACAACCTGATGTTATTTATAAACAACCCTATGTTTTATGCCATGATCATTAAATAATTTACTATTTCGAAAACAATAAAAATTAAAAATGAAATAAGAACTTTTACGTTTTTTTTAGTAATTAAAGATTAATAAAAATGTTGAGACAAATACTATAAACTTTCGGCCCAATTGTATTTTACTTCGCATTTGCATATTGCGCCAGTATAATTTGCACGCTTCATGTTTGGTTTTTCACCTACAACGCTCGAGGAATTACACTTTTACAAATTTATTTAACATGACTATATTTTGTAATATTAAGGCCAATTTCAAGTTGTCTGCGATGTATGAATTTTTAATTAATAAATTTTAGTTTCCACTGGCAACATCAAGTTCGTACCCCATGTGGTTGTTTAAAAAAAATGTTACTCGTTATACATTTTTTCTTCTTTTTCGTTCGTCTTTTTAGCTTGAAACTGGTTTTTTCACATTTTTGATGTACTTGCTATATATTTTGACTTAGAATGATATGATACATTAGTATCTGGTGCAAAAAGTGGTTACGTTTTTTTAATATTATGACATATTAGCGGCCCAAAGCGGCTTCGCCAGCTTTCTTATACACTTTCTGTTAGATTATACTCAAATTCTATAAAATTTCGTAGTTATTCTAATGTATAAATTATATTCCGGTATAGTTTCATTTAAATCCGTTTACTAGTTTTTGCTTGAAAAAATAAACATCCATTATCACGATTTTTCACATTTATAATGTTAAGGCCAGTCGTGACGCAGCAGCACGCGGTGTGACTGTAAAACCGACTGGTTGTGGGTTCGATCCCCACTCGAAGAGATGAAATATTTACTTAAATTTATATTTCCATCCAGTCGAGGCAAAAGCGCGGCGTTGAGTTTTGCTACTCAACACGCAATGCCTCCATAATTCGGTAGAAAGTGGGGAACGGAGTGTCCTAACACTAGTTTCCCTCTGCCTACTGCTGTGTGCGGGACACAGCGTGAAGCTGATTTTTTTTATTTATGAAAATAACTTTAAGAAAGTATTTAATATTTATTTTTGGAAGCTACGATTTTTCTACTTCGACTTGCTATTTTGACTGAGACCCGAATTATTTAAGATTTATTATGGATCATTAATCATTTATACAGTCTTGTGATGATAAATAGATTTAAGAAAAAAATATAATGAATTCCACGAACATGATTGAAAAAAATCGAATTATTAAGATTTAATATGAAAATATATATTAAATCTTAATAATTATAATATAATATTATAATTTATACCTTTTTATTGAATGCGACAGAAAGAACAGTTTCAATAAACGATATGTAGTTATACAAAAGACTACTTACTGAACCGAGTCTAATTTTAACATTGTGAATAAATCATGTAGGCTGCGCGGCTTGCTGTGCTTTTTATACAGAATCAATATGCTTTTTGTACGAAGTTATATATAAGTTAAAATATGCATTCTCTTTTGCCATTTTTGCATATTCTCTTTTATCACTTTGTCTGAATGTAGTCTGTTAACACGTTGCTTGCGGATTCAGTCCCCCACTGGGGGTAAAGATTATTTATAAATTAAATTATTTTATTCACAGTTCTCGCGGCGTTAAGTGCCGCTACTCAACACACAATATCGGAGTATCTTGGCACTAAGTTCCATTTATGTAAAGGGAACTTAGTGCTAAGGCATTGTTGCATTGCAACAATGCCTTAGCACTAACATTGTCAGGATGTTTATATGTTGATGAATCCTTTAATTTACCTTTTTCTACAGGTATTTTGTCTTTATCTTTCCCATATTTCTGTCCTATATAATAAGATAGAAAGTATCGAACTCAATTCTGTTTCAAATTTATCTATAATATTTTAAATATAAACAGTAACACAATTATGATGACGATAACTCTTAAAATTGACTAATCTAATCTAGTCTAATCAAATCTAGCTTTACGCTTTATCCCTAGGGGGGTAGTCAGAGGGAACGGAACGCCAAACGCTACGGTCTCTACATACCTCTTTCGCCTCGTCTACTATCATCAACCTCTTTACGCATACCCTCCGGGGGGTCCTCATATTTTTTACGTGACCTTCCTCCAGTATCTTTCTGTGTTCTTACTGTGTTTTCGAAGCTCAACCGAGGTCTCCCCCTACCTCTCTTACCGCTCACTTTTCCGTCATAAATCTTCTTAAATTTCACATGCGATACTATTATTGAAATATATATTTTATATACGATTTATAATATAAAATAATTATCATATTATCAGAGGCCAGTCGTAGTGCAGGGGCACAAGTCAAGTCAAAGGTTGGGAACCTAGTGTGTTAACCCGCTATTCTTAGGTTCCCTCTGCCTGCCTTGCTATTTGCGGGATAAAGCGAGAAGCTAAAAATTAATAAATATATTATCATACAATAAGTCAATTTTGTGAGATGATAATTTTATGTGTGGCATTTGAACCTATATCTATGCAGTGTATAGGTAATTTAATAATGAAAATAATTAATCTTTAAATAAAAACAAAATAAAATAATTGATTTTCGCGGCGTTGAGTTCTGCCACTCAACACGCAATGCCTCTAGAATTCGGCAGAAAGTGGCGAATGGTACTCCGTTCCCTGTGCAGGATACAGCGTGTTTGTTAATCTTTCCAATTCACCTTATTTGTTATGCCTCTTATTAACATACATATATAAATATATTTCACAATATAAAACACGTTCATTGCGAATTTTAAGGAAAAAGCGATTTTATGTCACATTCCTCACAATTTTCTGTTAATTAACTACATATATGATAAAATAATTGATATTAATGTTTATTGTTTTAATGAAATAACTTTCCAAATTAGTCCTTGTTATAATAAAATAAGATTATTTTTCTTTTAAACTTTTTGTTTTAATTGGAAGTTGCGGTTTCTCTTTAAATGTCCACATGTACTTTAGTTGACCAAAATAATCGTATATTCGCCTGGGAAATGTTTCTCTAGTTATTGTTTTAATTGCAAGTATAACTTTTGTTAATAAAAGAATTAAGCCTTTTTAAAATAAGTTTCACGCTGTATCCCGCACACAGCAGGGTAGGCAGAGGGAACCTAGTGTTAAGACACTCCGTTCATTGCGTGTTGAGTGGCAGAACTCAACGCCGCGCTTAACCTCGACACCAGAGCGAAGAAATGGAAATATAAATTTAAGTCAATATTTCATCTCCTCGAGTGGGGATCGAACCCACAACCAGTCGGTTTTACAGTCACACTTCGTGCCGCTGCGCCACGACTGGCCGTCTCTAATTAATAATTAATTAATTAAATTTATCATAATATAAAAAATGGTGATTAGGATACCACAACGGCACGTTTTGATGGCTGTGGTCGGTAGGAATCTCTTATCCTGAAGGCAACGGTGGCTCGGAATATGCGAGCCTTCTACCGAGGCGTCGTGCGCGAGCCATCCCGTGGCGTCTCATGTAGGTGGAGAGAGTTTTAAAACCGAGCGAAAACTTTCTCCAGGATCTCATCATGATTTCTTTTGTGGGTCCCACAGATCTCGGATGCCTGGATCCCAGCGGTTCAAAAAAAAAGATTGGAATTATGATTGGAAAAAAAAGCTCATTCGGTATTTAATAGAATACCTAGATAAAGTATAAAATAAATAATATTTAATGTCTTCAAAAGTAAAAACGAGGAAGAGTTCTATTGCCAGATATTGCCAAACAAATATGGTATTGCGAAGTTTATATTAGATAAAGATATGTTCTTTAACTTTGTAGAAAATGTAACATTCTAAAGGTGAAAGAATTTTAAAATTGATTCTGTAGTTTATATGTTTATCCCCTACATACATACACACATACAAATATTTCCTCTTTATATAATAAAATATATATATATATATAGATAGATAGATATAACCATTCATTTTTGATATACATCTATATGTATTAGCCGGCACGAAGTGTGACTGTAAATCTGACTGGTTCTGGGTTCAATCCCCACTCGAGGAGATGAAATATTTACTTAAATTTATATTTCTATTTCTTCGCTCTGGTGTCAAGGCTGAGCGCGGCGTTGAGTTCTGCCACTCAACACGCAATGCCTCCAGAATTCGGCAGAAAGTGGCGAACAGAGTGTCTTAACACTAGGTTCCTTCTGCCTACCCTGCTGTGTGCGGGATACAGCGTGAAGCTGATAAAAAATGTATTAGAAGTGCGCGAGCATGGAAATCATCATATACATAGTCGTTTTCTGTTATTGAATTCGTGAATTTTCTTACGTAAGGAGGCTAACAACAATTCAAGCACCCATCCAAGGTATATTTTGTCTAAATAGGCCTTTATTTGAACATCTAAGGACTCGGTAATACGAGAAGAATTTAAAATTTACTTTTCTCTAATTAACAAAACCCAGCTGTCTATTGTAATTATTGCGGGTAATTAATTAAAGTATCATATTTTCTTATAAAGCAAATTCTGTTACAGCTAAACCTAAATAATATTTATTTTAATTTATATTTCCATTTCTTCGCTCAAGTCAAGGTGTCAAGGCATAAGCGCGGCGTTACGCAATGCCTCCAGAATTCGGCGGAAAGTGGGGAACGGAATGTCTTAACACTAGGTTCCCTCTCCCTACTGCCGTGTGCGGAATACAGCGTGAAGCTGATTTAATTTAATTATCTTATTTAAATGTTGAAAGCTCTCACGATAATGTAAGCAAGCCACAAACTTTACGTATGAAAAACAAGATCGAACAAGAGGCCGCCGTGGCATAGTGGCACAGGTGTGTGACTGCAATCGCGACAGGGCACACAGGAAAGTAGTATTGATTTATGAATATATTTGTATTTCTTCGTTCTGGTAACAATGCAAAGCAATAAGTTCTGCCATACAACCAAAATTAATTCCAAATTTCAGCGGAAAGGGAAGAACGGAGTGTTAGGTTTCCTTTGCCTGCTAAATGCGGAATCCAGCATGAAGCTGTAAAAAAAAAACAATATATATATAACGTACACACGTATTACGTAAGTATAGTAATTAGCTACTTAGCCTATAACAAGGTTTTTATACAAAAAAAGTTTTTTAAGCTTAATAAACTTGGTAAAAAAGCAAGGTTGCATATTTTCTATAATAGTCCCCTATTACCTTCATTGCAATGTGTGAGTAAGGAAATTACTGAACCCCTATAACGAGGTTATTCATTTATAACCGGAGCTTTTTATATGCCCTTTTTAGTCGTTTAGGAAATAGGGTATGCATAGGAGAGTTCGTTCTTATAACGTAGTGTTACTGTGCATTAATAACTTAGCGTTTGTTTTGATTACAATTTTTATATAACAAGATTGATCGTAGAAGTTTCAATACGATGTTTTTTTTTATATATTGTTTGTGAAGTAATAAGAGAAAAATGTTATAGTGATATTATTAGGTCAGTCGTGGCGCAGGAGCACAAAGTGTGACTGTAACATGACGTTGAGTTCTACCACTCAACACGCAATGCCTCCAGAAATTGGCGGACAGTGGGGAACCGAGTGTTTTAACACTAGTTTCCCTCTGCCTGCGCTGCTGTGTGCGGGATACAGCGTGAAGCTGATATTTTTTCAATTAATTATTATTTAAAGCTTATCTAGAACTTAAGTTTAATGAATCTGCTATTGACTGAATAGCAGATTCATTAAACTACTACAGCCTTCTTTACGAAAGTATCGATTATAGCTATGTAGTAGTATAGAGTATAGTAAGTCCTGATCATATCAGTACATATAATAATGGGTGGGTTCGATCCCTACTCGAAGAAATGAAATATTTACTTAAATTTATATTTTCATTCTTCGCTCTGGTGTCGAGGCAAAGCGCGGCGTTGAGTTCTGCCACTCAACACGCAATGCCTCTAGAATTCGGCAGAAAGTGGGGAATGGAGTGTCTTAACGATAGGTTCCGTCTGCCTATCCTGCTGTGTGCGGGATATAGCATGAAGCTGAAAAAAAAATTATGTACTAATTCTGCCGCTGTGGATAACATTTTTATTCACGTTATGTCAAATTGTTTTTTAATTAAAATTTTAGAAAAGTTTTAGCCCTAAATGTACTGATATGAATTAACTATAACTAAAAGCCTACTTAACTGATTCATTAATGTAAAAAAGTAAAAGGAAATTCATTTGAACCATAAAATTATAAGTTGTTTAAAAGTTTAGGAAACATGTAAAGATCGTTGACCCAGTTCTTTGTAAATAGTTTGAATTACTGAGTACGATCGCGTGTTTTGCTGCTATTAATACACAATTGGCCTAATATAAAATTTACAGTTCTATCCGATGCAATCTTTATTCGTAGCTACTGTGATTTTTTTAATATTATAATATTTTTTAATCTTATAAAGTTATCTGAGCACTTGTTTTTCAATTAAATAAAATACTTGCATTTTGAGGGTTCCGAATCAATTTCAGTATTGTATGTCAACGGAGAGTACAAATTATAAAAAAATCCAAATTTAAATTTGCGGACTTGTTTCCATCCAATGTCTGTAGACGATGACAGCAAAGTAATCCTATAAGGATTCCGGTTTTTTTTTATGGTACAGAACCCTAAAAATATAAAAAAACGAATAAATAAGATCATGTAGGCGATATTTAATAATAGGTATGCCAACAGTCTATGCTGTTCTTTGATTTTGATTTAAGATCACTGTCTCGTGTAAAACACCTCCCACCACAACCTCGTTTTCTTGAGTCCTGCTATTGACAATAGGGACAAAAAGCGAACGCGCCACTTTTAGAGACGGAAAATGAGATGGTAATTTGTTTTGTATTAGGAAAATACTAAAAATAATATGCCTATTTTAAAAAATATAGAAAATTATTAAAGAAAATCTCAACTGTAAAAATTTCCCTAATTTAGAGAAGTTAGGGAAATACATTAAATTCAACAATATTTTCAATTTTATTTTCGGAGTCTCTTAATTCGGAGTGTCTTAATACTACTCTCTCTCTGTCTACGTTTCTAAAAGCGGGATATAGCGTGAAGCTAAAGAATAAACTTTGTCACAATTGAAATGAAATCAATTGTCAATCACAGTAGTTGTTTTCATTTTACTAAATGCGTTTTATAAATTGAAAAACGAAGAAAGGAATGATGTTGTAATACATCACAAGAATCACAAGAAATAGAACCTATTCCTTACATTTGTAATTTACTTACAAAATAAAAACCGGTTATGTGCGAGTCGGTCTCACCCACCGAGGCTTCCATACCAATTTCAGGATCATAGGTTAACAGAAAGTACAACTTATATAAATTGACAAACTTAAATTTGCGGGCATACGCACTCGTTTTGAATGAAATGAACTAATCAAAAAAATCTAATATAGTTTGTAATTAATTATTTCTATGAAATATCTATAATATAAATTTTGACTTGCTACTTAAATTTTTATATTTTTTTTTATAATATATTGTAAATTCTCACTTCATACCAAATTTCATAACTGTAGGTCCACAAGATTCCTATAGGTTTTGTTTACGCAGCGAATTTGAAAACATGTAATAAAATCGATATATCGCTCTTATCTTTTGATTGCGTTGATTTAAGAACTTCTATACTATATACTGACCGTAGGCCTGAATATTTGATTATAATTTCAACTTAATACCTCCACGCGGTCTCGAGATAACCGATCTTGACAGATGAACAGACGAACAACAAAGTAATCCTATAACGGTTCCGTTTTTACCACGGAACTACGGAACTCCAAAAATTAAATATAAAAAATTTCAGTCAAATAAAATATAATAATAATAATACTTTATTGCACTAAAAACGAAAAAACAATATAATAACAGTTACTAATATTTACAAAAAAGACAACAAATAGTGCAATGGCGGCCTTATCACTAAAAGCGATTTCTTACAGGCAACCATTTGAAAGGAAAAATATATTCGAAAGAAACGTGATAACAATATAATGACAGATGAGGTTATTGTATATGGGTAATTCGTGTGGGCATCACAAAGGTTGAGGGATTACTTCTGTTAAAGCTAAACGTTTTTATTCATTAGTCTCACAGACGGAGAGATTTTATTGTCTTTTTATTCCTAAACAATTTCATGAATTGGAAATAATTAACATGGTTCTGGGCGTCTGTTGTATGAGCATATCCGACAGATAATGATAATAGATTGTTTTTATATTAATATGAAAACATGTATTGTTTAGGTACATATTATTAATATTTTGATTTCTTCGCACTGGTATTGAGGGAAAACGCGGCACTAGGTTGCACCATGCAATACTTTCAGAATTTGATGGAATGTGGGGAATGGAAGTGTCTTAATGGTAACGAAGTGTCTTAACATTTGGTTCTTAGGTATTTCTACGAATTTTAAAGAATTGGCGGAAAGTGGTGTGAGTATCCTAACACGGCTCCCTCTGCCTACCCTGCTATATGCCTGCTTCACGCTGTGAAGCTGAAAAATTTACGTATTAATATGAAAAGTAACTTTACCGCGTAAAAATCGAATTCACTGCCAAGTCATAACCGAGCCTGAACAAAAACCTTATGCTTTATGCTGAATATCCAATAAGGATAAAGTTTTTGTTCAGTATTCCCAACAAATATAAATAAATACGTATAACAAAAATATATTTTAAGCAATTACCTTCTATTAACGTAAGGCGAAATTGTATGAAATTACACAGCACGACCTAATTCTCTGTTTATTAGTTGCACGGTAAAATTCTGCCAACTCTCTTATACGGTAATTAGAACATGGCCTGAAATATATTTCTGAAACAGCGCGTATCTATACGAGTGGTGCATTACGAATAATGGCGCCATTATGGCAATATACTTCGATGTTTGCTTTAGCGTTCTATTCATTCTTGGCTTTTTAGCGTATTAGGTTCTGTTGGTGGTGTGGGGAACAGATGAGAACACTTAGCTTGTGTATGTGGGTTCGTTGTCAGTCTTAATAATGTTGAATTCAGATACTAAATACAAAATGTTTTTGTTTTCTATACAAGTTTATTTTGAACGATAAACATACGTTTATATAGGAAAACTAAAAAAAAAATTTCAGCAGGGTAAACAGAGGGAACCTAGTGTTAAGATACTTTGTTTTCCATTTTCGGCCGAATTCTACAGGCATTGCGTGTTGACTGGTAAAACTCATCTGCCTTTAGTAAAGAGTACAGCACTCTGTGCTATAGAATGTGCTCCTAGCTAAGTATATATAATTGTAAACTCGAGACCAGATCAGGTTGATGATAACATATCATTCTGTTATCACTTAATCAACGTATAACTGCTAAGTTTCTTAATACAATTACCTATTTTATAAGTGGGTCAAATTTAGTTTTTCATATTTTGTAACTTAATTACAAAGTTAGAAGTTAATATTTTTCAAATTATGAAAATGTCGTATATTGGACAAGAATTTTTCTAATTTGCTAAATACCAAAGACACATATGGATAAACAAAAGTATGCTAAAGAATAAATGAATACATAGTCTTTCATAAATAATAAAAAAATCAGCTTCACACTGTATCCCGTAAATAGCAGGGTTAAGACATCACTCCACTTTCCGCCGAATTCCGTAGGCATTGCGTGTTGAGTGGGGCGAAACTCAACGCCGCGCATTGCCTCGACACCACAGCGAAGAAATGAAAATATTTATTTAAATAAGTATTTCATTTTCTCAAGTGGGGATCGAATCCACAACAAGTCGCGTTTCCAGTCACATTTGTGCCCCTGCGCCACGACTGGCCTCATAGTCGTAGTATTATGAAAGATTGGATATTTATAACTATAGAAACGTTTTGTTTGTTAATACCTCAAGGTATTATATACCAAATAACTAAAAAAAAATTTTTTAAACATTTTTAAAGTGTTATTCCACACTTGGGAAAAAAATACTTATTTAGAAAACGTATAAAAATTTTGAACGTAGCGGGACTCGAACAGAACAACAGAACGTATGCTCAGTGGTCAGAGCGCCTGGTCGATTTCCAGGAGGCGCGGGTTCGAGTCCCGCTACGTTCAAAATTTTTATACGTTTTCTAAATAAGTATTTTAAATAAATAAAAAAATAATTGATTTTAAAATATTTTGATTATAATGAATTACAAAGAATACAGGTAATAATAAAAATTAAATATTCAACCAAACTTGAAAATATCTATATTTGTGCCAAATAGTTCTTACTCTGAAATATCTGAAGATGATCGTCGTCGATCGGTCGATACCTTTCAATATGAAAGGTATCGACAGATTAAAAATGAGTGAGCGACGTGCGCAGTGCCGATGAACTCTCAGAAACAAGTAGTTATAGGTCGCTGGACCTCGACATCGGTCAATATGGATATCAATCTAGTATATCCATACTTTATACTGTTTTAGTAATGCAGAAAAATAATTAAAAAGCAACTATAAAGTGTAAATGTTTTATTCTATGTGTTCGCTTTGTATATACATCTTTTGTATTACTACGCTGTTTGAAGCACTCTTTAAAAACAAAACCAGGTTAATGAGTCATTCAGTTACTGCAAAATATGCAAGTGAAATTATAAAGTACGAGAATCTGGATTTTTTTTATATTCAGAGATATATGTTGGTGCTTGACTGCTACGGATTCTATTACATGTTATTATTTTTCTATATATTAGACAGTTCGGGGTACAGTATATATACAGAGGTTACAGACTTATAATATATATATATATATATATATATNTATATATATATAATTTTCACAATGGATTTTTTTAGTTCACTTCTGTGTCTTCCAAGCACATTTTATAACTACCACAAACAAAAAAAGACACATGCGTTAAAACTAAAATATCAGGAGGACAGTTGTATCGCAAGAGCCCATAGTGTTACTGTAAAAGCGACAGGCTGTGAGTTCCATTCTCATTACATTCGTCGTTCTGGTGTCAGCGCAGCGTTGAGTTCTGCCATTCAACACGCAGCTACAGAATTCGTCGGAAAATGGAGTTTCTTAACATTAGATTCTCTCTGCCTATCCTTCTGTCTACTTTTCATATTGTTTTACAAATCTATCTTGTTTTTTCTATAATCTAATAAGGCAAAAAAAAAGTTTATCTTTAAATATATTTGTATATCCAAATTGAGCCCAGAATTCTCAGTTATCCCTTGTATATGAATCATCAAAGTAAGCCTACTTGTGATAGATTATGTAAATGGCGCAGACAAAATCCCATAATAGTTTTGTTGTTAGTATATGGTTTATAATAAAAATATTGAGAACGATAGGGCTCTACTAAGCCACTAACCTTTAAGTATCTGTTTTTTTCTGTTTTATGTTTAAGAAATAGGTACATCATTTCGTTTTATCATATTATCGACTCTACTATCGACCCGCTCGCGGCTTTGCTTGTTGAAACTACCGGATAATTTATTTAATACGCTGATATAATGATTTTTTAGCACATAGTAGGGTGGCTATAGGGAACCTGTGTTGAGTGTTAAAACACTCCGTTTCCCCACTTACCGCCAAATTCTTGAGGCATTGCGTGTTGAATGGCGAAACTCAACTGCGCGCTTTGCCTCGTTACTATGGCTAGGAAACGAAGACAATAAAAATATTTTAGTCCGCCCATACTGTGCGGTTTCATCTGAACTTACTTTAACAGAACTGTGGAATGGTCTACCTGTGGCAATATTTCCAGATTGACTTGGCCTTACCGTACCGTACCTTCATAAAGCGCGTCTATCTCGCAACGCAAATATATATATATATATATATATATATATATATATATATNTATATATATGTATGTATATATGAGACCAGTCGCGGCGCAGGGGCACAAAGTGTGATTAAAAAATCGACTGGTTGTGGGTTAGATATCCATTTATTTACATTTATATTTTCATTTCTTCGCGCTGGTGTCGATGCAAAGCGCGGCGTTGAGTTCCGCCACTCAACACCCAATGTCTCCACAACTCGGCGGAAAGGGGGGAACGGAGTGTCTTAACACTAGGTTCCCTCTGTCTACCCTGATGTGTGCAGGATACAGCGTGAAGCTATAAATATAATAAATTATACTTCCCATTTTGATTTTTTAACAATGATGTCTCGAAAAAAGAAAGAAAAGTAGGAATGAAACAGACTTTTGAGTGATATATCTAATTACTGTATAAAATAATAAAAACATTGTAGCCCGAACTTTTTGACTTTTACTATGTAAATCATATGTAAATATTTTTACACTTGCCAACATATTTCTGAATTCATTATGATTTTTTAAGAATATTTTATACATTTTTTTGTTATGATTTAATTTTGTAGTTAAAGGTAAACAAAAGCTAAAAGTTATACAGGTTACTCACTTTTTCTCTTATCTATCAATGAAATATTTCTTTAATATTGAATACCTCTATCGCACTGCACTACTCTATAGAAGTTAACCTAAATGACGATACTAAATTTGACTTAATAAATTATTTATATTTACCTATATATACATAAGGCCAGTCGTGGCGCAGTGGCACAAAGTGTGACTGTAAAATCGATTGGGTTCGATCCCTACTCGAGGAGATGAAATATTTACTTAAATTTATATTTCCATTTCTTCGCTCTAGTGTCGCGGCAAAGCGCGGCGTTGAGTTCTGCCACTCAACACGCAATGCTTCCAGAATTCGGCAGAAAGTGGGGAATGGAGTGTCTTAACTAGGTTCCCTCTGCCTACCCTGCTGTGTGCGGGATACAGCGTGAAGCTGATTTTTTTTTATATTAGGGCCTTGAATAAGTTCTCGCTCTGTTTTTTTTTTGTTTAAAAAAAATTATTTAAAATATAATACTTACAATGACATTACTCAAAGTATTGTCCATCATTAGAGACCACTTTCTCCCATCTCTCTGGTAGCAATTGAATCCCCCGTCGGAGAAGCGACTCATCTTTCGAGGCAATCCAGGAATCAAGTCATTTTTCGGCAAAAGAATGGAAGCGCTGCTCGCTTAAACCGAAACAAGTGGTAATTGGAGGGGGCTATGTCCGGTGAATAAAGCGGGTGGGGTAGAACTTCCCATTAAGTGTTTCCAGGTAAGTTTTGACTGGTTTTGCCACATGTGGCCGAGCAATATCATGTATTAAAATCACTTTGTCGTGTCTCTGCTCGTATAGTGGCCGCTTATCTTTCAGGGCGCGACTCAAACGCATCAACTGAAGTCGATAGCGAGCTCCTGTGATAGTTTCATTAGGTTTAAGCAGCTCATAATAAATGACGCCCTGCTGATCCCACCAAATGCAGAGAAGAAGCTTAGAACCATGGATATTTGGTTTTGGCGACGATGTTGATGCGTGACCCGGCATGCCCCACGATTTTTTTCGCTTTGGATTGTCGTAGTGAATCCACTTTTCATCCCCAGTGACGATACGGTGCAGAAAACCTTTTCTCTTTTGCCGTTGAAGCAACAATTCACACATGAGAAAACGTCGTTCTACGTCTCTCGGCTTCAACTCATACGACACCCAATGCCTTTGCTTTTGGATCATTCCTAACGCTTTTAAACGTTTTGAAACTGTTGACGCATCTACTTATAACGTCTTCCCGAGCTCTACTAACGTCTGACATGGATCTTCTTCAAGCAATGCCTCCAATTATTTGTCTTGTGCTCAAGAATGCTCTTTGTCTTCAAGGTCAAAATCATTACTTTTGAAGCGCCTACACCAGTCTCTGCACGTTGTATTCGACAAAGCATTGTCACCATATGTCTCAACGAGAATTCTGTGTGCTTCTGCTGCAGATTTTTTCTGAATAAAGCAGTGCAATAAAATTCCCCGTAAAAACACTTTATTTTGCACAAAAGTACACATTTTTACAAACGGAAAATAAATATGTGGTTGACACTGTAGTAAACACTATTCTACTATAATTTGAGGTTACGTGTAGTACTACTTTGGTGATTCGTTACCGTACGAAATTCCATGCACAGAGTGCCGCAACGCCATCTTTCAAAAAAACAGAGAGAACTTATTTAAGGTCCTAATCATATAACGGTACGGTAGGTACATTGTACTAGAAACATTAAATTATATTAGTTCTAAAATAAAGTCCACTACACAGTATATCTCTCTTTCATAAATAATTATTTTTATTTCAGAAATATGAAATAATCATTATTAATTATTCAGAATTATGAAAAATGGTTGAAAATATAAATTATATAATAATCAATTTGTTGGAAAATACAGCATAATAAAAGTATTACAGGTATGCGGGCGAAGCCGCGAGTGGGACGCTAGTTCCATCTTTTAATATTATAATAAATAAAAGAAAATAAAAGAGCGAAGTATTTATCTTTTCAGTCCCTGATGTTTTTCTATTTATCTCTAAAACAAATATTATTTAAACTAGAAATGTTTCTTAAAATGGATTATCATCAGATAATCTTCTAAGAAGCTTAAGCCTGGTTTTAATTTAGCGACGTCGCTTTGTACATATGTATGTATGTAAATATTATTAAAGTTTGTTTCGTAAGATCACTTTGGTTATTAATATGAATTGTGTTATGGAAACTTTTCATCGAAATACCACTGAGTTTATTTTTAAATCAACTTCACGCTATATCCCGCACACAGCAAGGTAGGCAGAGGGAAGCTACCCTGCTGTGTGCGGTATACTGCGTGAAGCTGATTTTTTTTAATTAGATATCACAAGCGGTATAGGATTTTTGTGGATGGTTCCACGCACCGTGAGGAATCTTTTTTATATATCATTTTTTTTAAATATTTCAGTAAAAATTATCATCATCATAAAATAAAAAAATTAAAACAAACTAAATGAATACCCGCCCTGGTAAAACAAAACGTGGCGATGAGTATCGCCACCAACACTCATTATCTAGAATTCCGGCAGAAAAATAAAAACAGAGAAAAATGTTTCTATATATCTTAAATTTATACTGTTTAAAGTATTTAAATAGATGATTTGATTCAACAAATAATAATTACTTTCAGCGAATTATATAACGCTTCTCGTTATTTTTTAGAGTTCCGTTTCTTACGGTAAAAGTGGGATCCTGATAGGCTCAATTTGTTGTCCGTCTGTCAAGACGATTTATCATATCATTAAGGTCTATGGTCTCTTGTAGCACAGACAAAATCAAGCTAATAAGTTAAAGTAATCAAAGATTTGGCTGCATGTTGCATGAATATCGCTGCGTAATCAAAACCTAAGTTCCCGCGGACGTAAAGTTCTGAAATTTGCTACGAAGTAAGAATTTACAATACAATAAAGAAATAGAAAAAAGAAGTAAAATATTATAGGTATGTCATAAAAAAAAAATTTGAAACTTATATCCGTAGTTCGTTTGAAGTAAAATGAGTGCATATGCCCGTAAACCTAAGATATGTAAATTTTTATAAGTTGTATATCCCGTTGACCTACAATTTGGTACGGAACCCTCGGTGGGCAAATACGACTCGTACTTAACCGTTTATTTCTTAAGCTTTTAAACATTTTTGATGATGCCATGGTATCATTAATTAATCTTGATTCAAGAGAAATTTTCCTCATTCATCAGACATCGTATCTAGATAAGGTAAGAGCAAAGGTCTGATAAATGAATATATTGAGTTGCGAATTTACTTCGATTAAATTCTAATTTTTTTAAGATTTGGCGATAGCGTCTTACTTGTCAGTAACATTTAGAACTCTATATAATTTTATAACAGTAAAATTTATCAGTATTAGTTCGAAGTAAGTATTTATTTACTTTTAAATTAAAGAACTTTATAAATAAAGCCAGTCGTGGCTCAGGCACATGTGTGTGACTATAAACCCAACAGGTGTGTGTTCGATTCTAGACTCGATGAAATGAATTTCATTCCATTCCATTTTCTCCATTTTGGTGTCAAGGCAAAGCGCGGCGTTGAATTACGCCACTCAACATACAATACTTATATAATTCGTTGGAAAATGAGAAACGGAGTGTCTTCGCACTAGATTCTTTTATGCTCAGAACTCCAATTCTTGATGTACTTTGTTGTTGCTTATATCAACAATAGTCTGGAATACAGCTGAATAAAAATTAACACATGTTACAAATAGATCAACATCCTACAATTATAAAACTGTATAGCATCTTAAGAAATTTAAAAAATCTAATTTGGGTTCGAGTCCCGCAGCGTTCAAAAGGAGGATTTTATAAAGGATTTTTCTAAGTGTGGAATAATATTTTAATAATATTTTAATTTAATAGTATATTTTAATTTAATAAAAGTAATATTTTAATTTAATAGTGTGGAATAATATTTTAAAAATATTTAAAAACCTAATTTGGTCTATATATATAATATATTTTATTAGTCTAAAATAAATTATTGTGCTATTTTGTTCAAGGTAATCAAATATTTTAAATTATTATTTTAGTTTTTAGGCCCCCAGCCAAAAGTTCTATCGATTCCAGGCTATTCTAGTGTGTTCGTGTAACACGCAATACCCGTAATGACATGTACAGAACGCGTAAAACTGGTTTTGAAAACAGTAGAATGAATGAATGTTCTAAAGACATCCATTTTCTTTTGATTTGATCTCCAAAACCATTAGTAGGCAGAAAAGTGACTTTACGTCCTTTTAGAGACAGTCGTGCTAAGCAGAAATTTGTAATACCAAATCTTAAGAAGAAAAGATAAATAAATATATTTTTAAAATAAGCGAAAAATATACTATATATAGATTGAGGCCATTCACAGAGCAGCGGCATAAGCGTGCGACTGTAAACGCGACGGATCGTGGGTTCGATTCCCACGCAAAGAAATGAAATTGATTGATATTTAATATTTTCGTTTCTCCGTTCTGGTGTCGAGACAAAGTGCGGCGTTGAGTTCCGTTATCAACAAGCAACGGCTCCAGAATTCGGTTCAACCAATTTCACCTAAAATATCTTAATGGGAGTATCTTAACACTAGGTTCTTAACCACGTGCGGAATGCAGGGTGAAATTGAATCATTGAATTATTTCTTGGATATGAATCAAAATATAAACTTACACAGACATATGTTGTGGCAAAATAATATATAATGTATGGTCTTAATGGGAACGGGGTGTCTTAACATTAGATTCCCAAGGTTCCCTCTGCCTACCCTGCTATGTGTGTACGTAGTGAAACTAAAAAAATATTATTCTTGTACTCTGTAGCATATGGAAGTAACTTGCTCTATAGATGTTTATACGAAACATTTTTCCAATTTAGAAATATTAAAGATGAAACAGTATTTCAAAGCTTCCGAGATGTTCCAATACGAACGATGTAATGAAGTTTCCATTTGAAATATAGCATAAATAAATTGTGAGTGTAAGGTAATATTTTAAGGAAGGAGCACGAAAAAGATTGAAACGAACCAAGAGACGGAGGCAACGGAGGTGACTGGAAGATTGTACTAAAAAATGTTTTGGGTCTTTTGAAATATTGAATACTGTAATTTTGTGTTTCTATAGACGTTTATAATTTTTAAAGTCCAATTTATTAAAGTGTTCATAAATATTATTTTCCTCCTCCTGGAAAGAAGGCCATTTTATTTTTTTTCCTGAAGTTTATTACAGACATTCTTGTTTTGCTATATCTTTAAGGATAGAATCAGTATATTATAAAACATTCCTGTCCTCATATAAATATTTTTTGTTTAATTATGGCAAGATATTTCCACTATCTTCTTTTGTGAGACGTATAAATCATATATTTCTTTAAAAAAATAAGGCCCCGTCGTGGCACAAAGTGTGACGGTTGTGGGTTCGATCCCCACTGGAGGAAATGAAATATTTACTTACATTTATATTTTCATTTGTTCGCTCTGGTGTCGAGGCAAAACGCGGCGTTGAGTTCCGCCTGTCTGAGTGTCCTAACACTAGGTTCCCTCTGCCTACCCTGTTATGTACAGGATACAGGGTGAAGCTGTTTTTTAAAAAAATATAGTCTTTTTTGACATCTTTCCCGACATTTTTCCCGCATAAGAAGAGTGTAGGCAGAGGAAATTTAACATATTCTTTTCCCTACATTCTTCTCCAATTAAGACTATATTTAAATAGTATAATATTAAAATTATCTACAGAAGGCAAACCATTGTAATAGTAATAGTATGAAAGTAATCACAGCGTACTGTAGACCTGTGCTACTTTCAGATTCCCTCTTACCAGCCACAATGTTCCTCTAAAACACTGGTTCCCAACCAGTGGTCCGCAGAAGCCTAAATATGGTCCGCGAACGATTTTAATTTTATGACTTGGGATGGTGAGGCGAAGTTTCTGTTTGATTATCACTGTAATTTTTAATTATACTTACATGCATAGTGGTCCCTGCTACTAAAAATGATATAAAAGTGGTCCTTGATCAAGAAATGGTTGGGAACTTCTGCTCTAAAAGGAATATTATAATTAGACATTTTTGACCTGGAGTGGGTAATTTTTAAATAGAATTTTAAGTTAAGTGCGGCGTTGAGTTCCGCCACTCCACATACAGTGCCTCCAGAAATCGGCGGAAAGTCGGGAATGGCTAATAATAAGGTTCCCTCTGCCTACCATGCTGTGTGCGGGATACAGCGTGAAGCTCAAGTATTTTAAAATGAAGTGACTTATCCGTTATATGTTTTTCATATTTAACCGACAAAAAACGCGTTAAGTCAGCGTAGCATCTTGTATATACAATTTTTTACTTTAATTTATAGGCTAAATAGGCTTTTTATAAAAGAATCGTATTTATTGGAATAATGGTAGTTATGAAACATAATAAGACGAAGTGCTTTTAATTAATATAGCGTAAAATATATTTATTTATTTCTTTCTTTTGTTTCAGTAAAAAAGGCGCGCTATGTCGGTATACAAGGTAAGCATAACACTAGCCTTTTTAATTTCATATAATTATAGTAACAATCACTCTCGCAGAAGCTTTAAAAGAAAAAAAAATAAAGAGATTGGATTTTCTCGCTCTGGTAAGAAGACAAAGTGCGACGTTGCGTTTTTTCATGCCACACGTATTGTCTCGAAAATTAGGCGGAAAGTGAGGAATAGAGTGTCTTGTCACTAAATTTCCAGTGCCTACCCAGCCAGAAGTGGGATACAATGTGAATCTAAAAAAATATTTGAAGCAAATTATAAAAGTCACCAATACAAAAGTTTTTCATGTAATAGAAAGAAATGTATTTGCTTGGAGGCCGTGACCTTATACAAAGATATCTATGTAAGGTTTATTAAAAGAAAATCTAGATACAAGTATCTTATTCAGATTTTTGTAGTTAGCAATATACAGAGAAAATATATTTTTGAAAAGAAAACTTTTGAATTGAAACTGTTTTACCAATTACTATTGAAAAAAAAAATAAACAATACAAGCGAAATTCGGAATAATATTTTTTATTCCATTATCTATTGTTTGTTAAGCCAATTTCTATACTAATGCTATAGTCTTATGGTTTACTTTTACTTGCAGCAACACAATTCAACACATACGTGACACTCAAACTTCAAAATGTCAAGTCGACGACGGTGACAGTGAAGGGCCCGACTCCATGTTGGGAGCAAGACTTCCTTTTGTAAGTATTTCAAATCCATTTTATATAGTATTTTATTTTAAGCTGAGGCCAGTCGTGGCGCACCGGCACGAGGTGTGACTGTAAAACCGACTGGTTGTGGGTTCGATCCCCACTCGAGGAGATGAAATATTTACTTAAATTTATATTTCCATTTCTTCGCTCTGGTGTCGAGGTTAAGCGCGGCGTTGAGTTCTGCCACTCAACACGCAATGCCTCCAGAATTCGGCAGAAAGTGGGGAACGGAGTGTCTTAACACTAGGTTCCCTCTGCCTACCCTGCTGTGTGCGGGATACAGCGTGAAGCTGATTTTATTTTAAGCTGTATGGGTTCGATTAATTTTGTATAAGGACCGATGAATTTTTTTTCACTGTTCACGCTTTATCCCCCATATAGATGAGTAGACAGAGAGACTATAGTGTTAAGACACTCCGTGCCCCACTTTCTGTCGTCGTCGCCGCCCAACTTTGAGGCAATGCGTGTTGAGTGGTAAAACTCAACGCCGCGCTTTTGCCTTGGTACCAGAGCCGAGATTCCTCTGAGTGTGAATTGAACCTAAAACTATTGCGTTACAATCACACCTTTGTGCCACGATGGCCTCTTTTTTTTATTAATTTGTTGATATGAAAAATATACAGCATTGTCTTTCGATCGTACACGCGGGATACAGTGTGAAAATGAAAAATATATTAATAAAATAAAGAGACACTCCCTTGGAAATGTGTGAAGTAAAAAACGAACCAGTCGGATACACAGTTTTATCCTTATAATCCATCCAGACACTTCATTTACATACTTTAAACGACTGAATGCAGTCGTAGACTAAATGTTTCTTGTGTGTTTCCAAGTCATAGAAGAACGCTTTTAGGAAATTCTACAAGGACAACAAAAAAAAAATAAATGAAAAGAAAAGAAAATAAATAATAATAAATAAAAAAAAAACAAATTCGGCAGAAAGTGGGGAACGAAGTGTCTTAACACTTGGTTCCCTCTGCCTACCCTGCTGTGTGCGGGATACAGCGTGAAACTGATTTACAAGGACAATATTTTTAGTTATTCTCCGTTTATTTCTTTAATTAGATATAGAACAGGAATGGAAAACTAATTTACCTATCTAAGATCTTTCTTTTTTAAATCTATGAAATAGCAATAGATAATATGAAATCCATGAAAGCTAATCGTCATATTTTATTTTAAGTAAAAAATATGGATATTATTGTGTATTATAATTGAGGCCAGTCGTGGCGCAGGGACGTATGTGATTGTAATCGCGACTGGCTGTGGTTCGATCCCTACTCGTGAAAGTTAAATATTTATTTAAATTTATATTTCTATTTCTTCGCTCTGGTGTCGAGGCAAAGGTCGGCGTTGAGTTCCGCCACTCAACACGCAATGCCTCTAAAATTCGGCGAAAAGTGGGAACGGAGTGTCTAAAAGTAGGTTCCCTCTGCCTACTCTGCTGTGTGCAGGATACAGCCTGAAGCTGATTTAATTTTTGATTTATATTTTGATTTCTTCCCTCTGGTGTAGTGGTAAAGCGCGGCATTGAGTTCCGCAACTCAACACGCAATACCCCCAGAATTCAACGGAAACAGAATGTCTTAATACTAGGTTCCTTCTGTATACCCTACTCTGTGCGGGATACAGAGTGAAGCTGAAAAATAAAATATTTTCTTTTTCAAACCTATGAAATAGCAACAGATAATAAATACCAAATCCATGTATGCTTATCACATATTTCATGTTGTTTTAAGCTAAAATTATCGATATTATTGTGTATTCGATACATTTATCGTTACAACACAGCTATTACAATTCTTTAAATTGCTTTTTTACGATCCAGATTGGATGTAAACAGTAATAAAATTGATTTAATATAACATTCACCAGTTATCAGATGATAGTATTGATCGGTTGGCCGTCGTCGTTTCTTATCAATTGCATGTTGTTAAACATGCGATAAGTGCATCTCTTATCTATCTATATATAATGAAACTAGGGAAAACTGTTGATTTTTTAAATTTCGACAGTACTTCTCTCTGTATCGGAATACATGTAGCAGTGTAGGCAGAGGGAACATGGGAACCTAGATTGAAGACTCTGCTCTTGTTCCTCTTTCGGCTTTCCCCCGAATTTTGGAGGCATTGAGTGTTGAGTGAGAGGAAATGAAAATATTAAATATTTCCTTTTTAGTTATATATCTAAATATTTTTCTAAAGATTTCATCTAAATCTAAAGATTTTATATATATAAATATAAATTTTCCATCTTTAGTTACTAAGTTAATCATGTATTTGAACTATCCATTTGGCTTTTATGATGGAAGATGATGATGATGATGATGAGAAGAGTGGTTTTAAGGATTCCGTACCTCCAAATTAAAAATCGAAACCTTTATAGGATAACTTGTCCGTCTATCAAGACAATATCTATACTTTCTCTTGACCTTCATTGCTGAAATTGATTCGAAACCCTCAGTGGGCGCATCTGACTCGAGCTTGACAGGTTTTTTTAAATAATACTATGGAATTTTTACTTTATTACTTTTTATAATCATAATAAATAAAAAAAAACTCATGTATTTAAAGCAAAATTTAATATTAGGACTTTATATATATAATATGTGTATATATTTATTTTCTTTAACGAATATATAAAATTGATTTAAATAAAGCATTCTTGTTTAAGCTTTCTTTCTCAATTGTTTTCCCAATAATTATGTTCTAACGTTAAATTCGTATTATTTGGGACTAAATTATGTCAATTACCTGCTAAGGAGTATTAGGAATTACCAGGCCGTCGTGGCCCAGGGGCACAAGTATGTGAGTGTAAAGCGACGGTTATGGGTTCGATCTCCACCCGAGGGAATGAATTATTATTTATTAATATTTTGCATTTCTTCGCTCTGGTACCAAGACAAAAGTCTGCCACTCAACACGCAAAGCCCCGAAAAATAGGGCGGAAAGTGGGAAACAGAGCGTCAGAGACACTTCCCTCAAAACAAAAACTGCGTGAAACTATTTTTTTTATCAGTGTCAATTTTTACAGAGTATTTTAAATTAAATCAGCTTCACGTTGTATCCCACACACAGCACTGCCTACCCGGCAGAGAGAACCTAGTGTTAAGACACTCCGTTCCCCACAGAGTATTTTATAAGTTTATAAACAATCTTTATATATTTTAATGATGATAAATAAAATACTATCAATATAACAAAATTGATAATAAAAAGAGTGTTATAAATATAATGAATACGTATTCAAATATAATTTTATGAGAAACTCCGTTTTAACTTGCTTAGACCTAAGTTGGCTTAAAAATAATTAGTATAAAAGAATGTAAACGCGAGGAATGTGGGTCCTTGTCTCACTTGGAGGAATGGATTATTATTTATTAATATTTTCAATTTCTTCGCTCTGGTAACAAGGCAAATCGAGGCGTTAAACTCCGCAACTCGACGCAATGCCTCAAAAAAATCATTGGAATCAGGAAAACAGACCTGCTGCTGCGGGACAAAGCGGTAAACGGAAAAAAAAGGATTATAAATTAAATATAAAATCAAAATTTAAATATTATATCATATCAGATTTACGTAAATTTTATTCACAAAATACCGTTCCGAAGGAATCTAAATTGAATCGTGTACCGGTACTTGTCTATCACATGTGTATTGACATTCACGCAGTTTAAAAGATTTACAGCACCAAACTGGGATACGCCAATAAATCGAACCCGACAAGGCTGGATGCCAAAACTTTAAATTATGCTTGTTTTTTTTTATATGTGAAATAGTTTGTGAAGTTATATATTATATTTAAAAACTAATTTATTTTTATTTTAATATATGTAAATATGTTCATTTATTTAATGTGAATTGTTTTTTTTTCTTTTTCATACAGTTGCTCTATAACAGATTATCTATTATAAAAGGACATGTTCCGACTGACTGAAGTTAGACGCACGCAGAGGCGTAACCGCTGTGCGTAGAAACGTAACATTTGGATAGATATTTATTTTTGTAATCTGGACATCCACTAAGAAGGGATTTTGAAAAATTTTAACGATAAAGTGATGAAATAGAGATTGAAAGTTTGTATGGCTTTTTTTAAATCGGCACCGATTTAAAAAAAAAATAAATTCAGATCGTTAAAAATGATTTATTGAAATATTCTTAAGAAAAATGGTAGTTACGAGTAACATTTAGTGTGCTATAACATAGATTATGTATTATTTTCAAAAATTAATAATGATTGTGTACGTAAATTATTATTAATTTTAAAAATAATTGAAGAATATTAAAAAAAAACCTTTAATTTGTAATTTAGCGAAAACAGTTTTCCTGACAGGTTTTCCCGTTTCCGTAAAAACAAATTCTCTCCTAATGCTAACCTATACGTTCCAAAGAAATAAATAATACGTAATTATAAATTGACATATATTTTTTATTAATAAACTGATTGTAAAATGACAAACTCTAAAAGTTAATAGAGGGTATGTGGCGCAGTACGAAAACTGTATATTTGTCTGAGGCATTGTAGCCCCCAAACAGAAAAACTGATTTTGATTTAGGTTGTTTTTGAAAGGCGCCTTGATCGAGAGTGTCCTTGGCCATGATTCACGAAAATAAGTATATTATGTCCAGCGGTTTGAAAACTATACATTTTTCTTATTGTTTGTTTAGTTTTCGAGCTTTTTATATTGGAGATTTTTAACTTTCAACTATCACGGGTTTAGGTTTTTACAGTATTTCAGGCTGAAGTTGTTAAAGTATCCCCCGTCGGGGTACATCACGTCGGGGTCACCAATGTGGGCTATTTATTAAATTATCACGACGACGTTAATGTGCATTCATAGCGAATAAATTTAATATAACGTGCTTACAAATGTTATTTACAAATGATATCAATTATTGTGCAATATCCATACAATACTCACCCTTTAAAAAATAGAACAAACACAATATAAAATAACCCAAAATACAATATATCAAATATTATGCCTATAAACTAAAATGATCCACAAGTTTAATTTGTTTGTATTTTTGAGTTCGTTAACTTTGATTATGATGAAGGCTGCCGTAAGTCGGTCAAAAACCGCTATGAAGTATCGATTATTATTAGATATAGGTAGAATGTGCAAAAACGGTTTCAACCCGTTCAAATTCGGGGAATAGCATAAGTGACGAATTCTTATCATGTGAGATTTCCGCCTTTTAACACGATAAACATTGTTTTATCAAAGTACTTGTGTATTTCATACCAGGTCAGAAATAATGACTTAACAAGTCATTATTCTTGTTACTTATTTAGAAAACGTATAAAAATTTGAACATAACGGCTGGAAACCGACCAGGCGCTCTGACCACTAAGCCATACGTTCTCATCAAGCTACGTCGAAATTTTTATACGCCTGTTACAACTTATTTATGTTGTTAGCATCTCTATAGAGAGATTTTTATAAATTTCCGCTACCCAAAGATAATATAACTAAGAATTATCGTTTGGCAAGGGAGAATGCTATTTATTAAATATTTTTAACATTTTTAAAGTAAATTTTTTATAGATTTTCTAAATAAATATTTTTCTTTCCTAAGTGTGGAATAACACTTTAAAAATGTTAAAATTATTATTCTTGTTGTTCTGAATCCTGGGTGCGTTGCGTCGTGTAATATACTGTATATTCTTTTTCGAAATATACGCAGTATATACTGTTGACTTGCACTTGTTGGGCTTCAGGGTGAGCTTTGGAAAGTAAATTACAGTTTTTGTCGCTGTGGACACCTTTGACACATGCTTGGAATGTCGGTCATTATCGATGGCGGTGACTGCGGAGAGAGTGGAGTCAGTGCAAAGGCTTTCTACTGAAAAGCTTACCTAGTTTCTTTGTTTTACCAAATTTGTATTTATTTAATAAATTATTCTTTTTTTTTTTAAATCGATGCCTACTGATAAAATAGTTGATATTTCATAAATCTTCGTATCTGCAACCTTCGTTTTGTATTTACCATTATCTCATCAGCTTTTATTTAATTTGCTCGTTCGATCTTGACCCGAAAATCTCAATGTATGGGTTTGGTGGTATATTGCCTCTTGAGATTCTAACCGATGAGATCCGCTTATGGGAAGTTGATTAGAATGTGCACTCACCAAACTTGTGAAGATTTGCGTTGAGCAGTCGTTGGGTCGAAATCCAGTTTACCAATAACCAACTTAGCACACCAGGAGTTAAATAGAGCATCACTACATCGGTCTCGTCAATTACTTCGGGCTGCAGTCGGTGTCACCGATGTGGACTATCACGGCGGGCTGACGGCCATAGGGTACCCACGTCGGGGTACATCACGTCGGGTTCACCAATGGCTATAGCGTGGGGACGATGTTAGCGATACGTGGTTATATTAAATTTGGTTATTTAAACGTTACAAAAAGATAGCTCATAATAATTTTACAATTGCATTTGCAGCGAATAAACTTAGTTCGCTGATATAGCGTGCTTACAAATGTTATTTTTAAATGATATTAATTATTTTGTAATACTACAGGTATTATTGAATGTGTATAGATATTAAAGTTATAAAATATATATATTAAAGTTAAAAAAAAGACTGTAACTGTTTTTCATCTATCTAGGCAGGAAACAGTTAGCGTTATGGGAAAAATAAAAAAAACTATTTTTTATATTTTCATTACCATTGTCACATCCGGCTTTGTTTATGGAAAAGGACAAGGCAAACAAGGCAAAGGCAAAGTTCGGGTCACCTGATGGTAAGTGCATCGCCCACGACCCCGTGCAACACCAGAGGAGCTACAGGTGCGTTGCCTGCCTTTAAGGTGGATTGGGCTCCGGNGAAAAATAAAAAAAACTATTTTTTATATTTTTATTACCATTGTCACATCCGGCTTTGTTTATGGAAAAGGACAAGGCAAACAAGGCAAAGGCAAAGTTCGGGTCACCTGATGGTAAGTGCATCGCCCACGACCCCGTGCAACACCAGAGGAGCTACAGGTGCGTTGCCTGCCTTTAAGGTGGATTGGGCTCCGGAGCCCGGCATTACCTGATGCGAAACGCAGTGGCATACTTAAAGATTTATCACTCGTAAGTGCATTAAATCAGGATCTATTTAAAAATCTAGAATTTGATCTTTATTCTTTAATTTAAGAAAATATCAGAGTTGAAAATTATATGTACATTTAAGATAAATATAAAAAAAGAGAGAACAGTAATTATTATATGATATCGTTCGAGTATGTGTGTACTAGGTGTTGTAGTAATATACTATATTATATTTCATTTATAAATATCACAAAGTGTACTTTAAATTATATTTTTGTTAAATTATTATATATAAATCAGCTTCCATTATTTCATTTTTCACACACAGTAGGGTAGACAGAGGAAATTTAGTGTTAAAACATTCCGTACCCCACTTTCCGCCGAGTTCTGCAAGCATTGCGTCGAGTCGGGATCGAACCCATAACCAGTCGATTTTATAGTCACATTTTGTGCTCCTTGCGCCACGACTGACCTTAAACCAGATAAATTATATTTTTATTAGATTTAGGTTTTAACTAACTCCTGACATACTACACCAAAAGAGTTGCTAAGCTGCTTTAAATTATATTATTACCGACAAATGGAAAAGATAAACCTAATCAACAGGTCCCGCAAAGGAAACCAATGTAAGAAGAAACGTTCCCTCTTGTAACTTGAATTCTTAGCAAATATTTACTTCATTTGAATGTCTTGTTATGAAAAGCTATGTGCGAAATGAGAAAATGAAAATATTTATTTACTTTATTTCCATATGAAAATTGGTACGTTTCATTTCAAAATTTATTCAACATATTTTTTTATTATTATTATAGTGTCATAATACGAATGTACTATAACGTACTACGTAAATGTAAAATTAGAAATCTATGAAAATCTACGAGATTTAAAATAATATTTATTATAAACTCATATAAACATAAAAAATATTTTATTGCATTAATCAATGTAAAAAATATGTATTTTTAGTCATAAAACTAGGTTTTATGACTTTGAATAAAAAAAAGATATAAATTAATAATTATTACGTGAGGTTAAGCGTGTGACTGTATACGCGACAGGTTGTGGATTCGATCTTTTACTAAGGGTTTTCTTCGAGTATTTAATATTTCTATTCAGTATTTAAAATGTTTACTTCTTCTCTCTGGTGTCGAGGCAAAGCGCGGCGTTGAACTCCACTCAACACGCAATATTTCCAAAATTCGGTGGAAAATGGAATACGGAGTTCTTAACAATAGGTTCCTCTTGCGTACCCTGCTTTGTGCGTTTTATGGTGTAAAACGTCATCAGGGAAAGAAAACGATGATAATATATAACCTCCGCTTGAAACGAATACTTTGTTAGAGGTATGTTCTACGAATTTCTTTGTACTTCAATATTGCCTGGTTACTTTATTCTTTTTGAAAGAAAGTTCTTTTATATGTCTTTAATTCTTTTACAAAGATCGCAAAACGCTGACAAATTGAAATTAATTTTCTTCACTTTCATGTTAGAAGTAATGAAAATGATTGAAAGAAGACTTAACTGTGCAAGTAAATTTAATAAGGACCATCTATAGACATTACTTCTTTTACAGAATAAGATTTATAGAACTTGAGGCCGGTCGTGGCGCAGCGGCACGAGGTGTGACTGCAAAACCGACTGGTTGTGGATTCGATCCCCACTCGAGGAGATGAAATATTTACTTAAATTTATATTTCCATTTCTTCGCTCTGGTGTCGCGGCAAAGCGCGGCGTTGAGTTCTGCCACTCAACACGCAATGCCTACAGAATTCGGCAGAAAGTGGGGAACGGAGTGTCTTAAAACTAGGTTCCCTGTGCCTACCCAGCTGTGTGCGGGATACAGCGTGAAGCTGATTTATTTTAATTTAAAAAAATTAAATTAAATTAGCTTCACGCTGTATCCATGTATTTAATTTAATTTGATTTTAATATTATATGGGAAAAGTATAAGCATACATAATATGTTATTGATGTTTAATTTATAGATATATTAACATGGTGAACAAGGTGAAGCGGCGTTGAGTTCCGCCACTTAACACGCAATGCTTTGATAATTCGGCAGAAAGTGATAAACGGAAGTACCAATGTGAAACGGAGTGTCTTAACATTAGGTTCCCTGGTTTCCTCTGCCTGCCCTACTATGTACGGGATATAGCGTGAAGCTAAAAAGCTCTTAGTTATTTAAATTTCACCACAGCGGCAACAAATTGTCTACAAAAGAAAAAAATAATTTTTCAATTTATTATTTTTACGCAAGTTAGTCTTCAAAATCAATACTAATAGAATATCTTTCTTGATATCTATGAGTTCTATTTTTAAAAGTACTACTAAGTGTATATGATATTTATTTGTTGATCCTCGTGCCAAGCGTTTGAAACGTCAGCTGCAGAAATTAAAATGTCGAAGAAAAAATTTAATGTGGTAATTTAAGAGAAAATATAAATGCAGACTAAATTAAAAAATATATTTAGTTCAAAAGGGGCAGCTAGTATTTGCTATTTCTAATTTACTGAGTGAATAAAGGGAAAGGCGTGTTCTTTTGTAGTTCACTTGCTTGTAAGTCTGTTTGAGTAAATTAGTTATACAGTACATTTTTAAACATTTTTAAATTGTTATTCCATACTTAGGAAAGAAAAATATTTATTAAGAAAACGTATAAAATTTTTAACTTGGCGGGATTTGAACCCGCGCCTATTTGGAAACCGTCCAATTAGGACGGTTTCTAAAGACGGTATACAGTACATTTGTGAACATAAGTTTTACCTACAATGTATTTTTTTACTTCACGCTCTAACCCGCATGTAGCAGGGCACCTTGAGCTCCTAGTATTAAGACATTTCCGTTTCTCATTTTTCGCCAAATTCTAGAGGCATTGCGTGTTGAGTGAAGGAACTCAACGCCGCGTTTTGCCTCGACACCAGAGCGAAGAAATGAAAATATAATCAAAATAATCAAACAGCTTCACGCTGTATTCCGCACATTGGAGAATAGTCAGAGGAAACCTAGTGTCAAGGCACTCCGTTCCGCACTTTCTGCCGGAATAAATGTAAATAAATATTTCATTTCCTCGAATGGGGATCGAACCCACCACCACTCGGTTTTACAGTGACACTTTGTGCCCCTGCGCCATGACTGGCCTCAATTTTGTAGTTCATTTACTTGTAAGTCTGTCTGTTTATATTTGTAATTGAGTTATTTTAATATTATAAAATTGACGCCATCGTGGTGTGTCTCTGACTTTACTCGTAGCTTTGATTGCTGGTCAGGGTATTATTTTAATTTACTTTATCTAGTATGACAAAGCACGGCGATAATATAAACGCAATGTCCGAAAATGGAATGTCTTGATAGTTTATTATTTCTCATAAATTACGTTGCGTTATACAAATATTTATAAATTTTGTACATATATATATATATATATATATATATATATATATATATATATGTAGGTACATTTTTATATGGGAACGGTAGAGCACAGTGCGTCCAGAATTCGGCGGAGTCTGGACCGGAAATGTTTAAATGGAAACGGATTGTCTTAACATTACGTTCTTACCTTTTTTTTCCTATCCTGTTACATACAGTGTGAAGCTAAAAAAGAAAAATATACATACAAATGAATTAAACAATAATATAAATAATAAATAAGAATCAATAACCATCACTTACTTGTATGCATAAAGTTCAAGGTTTTTTAAAGACATTTGTTACCACCACGTGGTCGCCCCGATCTGTGTGACCTACTGATATAATCTAAAGAAATCGGAGCTCTGATAGAAAGTCGGTTAAGTGCTTTAAAGTTTCTGAGATCGCTTTACCGCTACCCTTTGAGTGAAAGAGGTTAAAGATAGATGTATGGAGTTACTTTTAAACTTTTTTTTGCGACATATTTCCACATGACATTTTCTTTTTTTTTGTAATGTGCACAAAAAGATAATGATAATTTAAAAATCACATATAAGAGAGTAGGTAGAGGGAATTGCAAAAAAAATATTAAAATGTCACTGTTAAAAATGGATAAAATATTTTTTTCAATGTTAATTAAAAATTTGATAACAAACGTTATCATCCACTAAAATCATAACATTTAAATTAATATGCAGCAAAAAAATTATATAAACCACTTTTTTATGTATTTCATAATATAATGGAGGCCAGTCGTGGCGCAGGGGCACATAGTGTGACTGTAAAACCGACTGGTTGTGGGTTCGATCCCCACTCGAGGAGATGAAATATTTACTTAAATTTATATTTCAATTTCTTCGCTCTGGTGTCGCGGCAAAGCGCGGCGTTGAGTTCTGCCACTCAACACGCAATGCCTCCAGAATTCGGCAGAAAGTGGGGAACGGAGTGTCTTAACACTAGGTTCCCTCTGCCTACCCTGCAGTGTGCGGGATACAGCGCGAAGCTGATTTTTTTTTCCATAATGTTATTTAAAAATATATAATATTAATATTATGTGTATTTTGAGTAACCTAATCTTTGAGTAAGTTTTGGATAATAAATATACACACTACTACTACTACTACAAATAAATCAGTCCTTTTTTATATATTTTTTCTTTTGTAATTTATTTTCAAAAATATATTTTTATTATATACATAGAAATTATTTAAAAGTATCATAAAATACTTTTTATATAGTAGTAGCTCGTCTTTTACCCTTGTGGATTATATAGAAAGAACGCACTGACCGTATCTTATTATTATCATAATAATAATATATTGAATAATCTTAATTTAATAATTATTATATTCATAAAGGTAATAGAAAATATCTCATCTCATTATGGAATGAGGCCAGTCCTGGCGCAGTGGCACAAAGTAACACCGATTGGTTGTGGGTTCGATCCCCACTCGAGGAGATGAAATATTTACTTAAATTTATATTTCCATTTCTTCGCTCTGGTGTCGAGGCAAAGTGCGGCGTAGAATTCCGCCATTCAAAACGTAATACATTGAAAATTCGGCGGATTTCAGTGTCTTAACAGTAGGTTCCCTCTGCCTACTCTGTTGTGTGTGGGAAAGAACGCGAAGCTGATTTTTTAAATATTTTTTTTATTACAATATATTTCTATATATATTTTTGTTTGTGTTAACAGTGAAATCAACGACATCAACCTCGGCCTCTTGGTAGAGGTGTGGAACAAAGGTGTAATCTGGGACCGTGCCCTTGGCTATCATTACCTGCCTCTCACTTCTGTCGCTTACGATGAGGTAATTATTCTTTATTATTTCTATAATAATTATTATTTTCGCCATTTAAAGCCAGACGTGGTGCAAGGCACAAGCATATGACTGTAAACGCGACTGGTTGTGGATTCGATCCCCATTCGAGGAAATAAATTATTAAATATTTTCACTTCGGTGTCGAATCAGCGTGGCGTTGAGTTCCGCCGAGTTCCGCCACTCGACATGCTATGCCGCCAGAGGTCGGCGGAAAATGGGGAACGAAGTGTCTTAACTTTAGGTTCCCTCTGCCTACCTTGCGGGATACAATGTGAAGCCGAAAAAAAAGCAAGCCACAAAAGTATGGTGCTTCAAAAGATATTTTTAAAATAATCAAAATCCCATAAGTAAGAAAGGAAAGGATTGTTGTAAAGTGTATATAATAGATTATGTATATAACAAACATATATAACAATTTTAGAATAACAATTAACAACAATTTTAGAAGTATAATATATGTATATTTAGGCTTAGGACATAACGCATATCAATACAACAAAGATATATTTTTTATTGTAGTAGTTTCATAGGTATTAGTGTTTAAACAAACAAACAAACTCTTTCATTTTATTATATTAGTAAAGATTTATGCTTTATTACAGCATATAACTAGCGTTACAAGCCGTGTAAACAATTTTAAGTAATAAATGAAGCTAAAAATCATTAACACCGATTTGAGCTGTTGAATTAAAACAAAGGAGCACAAATTCTTTATGGAGTGTGGAGACTGGACAATGGCTTGTTAATTTCCTCGAGCGCCTTACCAAGTCCATTAAAGAGTTTTTAATTTTTCAGACCACCATTTTTCCATCGTTTGGCTTTTTGATTTATATTGTGTGTTTGTTCGTGGACTTGATGGATGTAATTTATGTTTTAGACCTAAAGTATTAAACTTTTTATATAATATTTGTGTTGTAATAGTAAAATGAGCGAGGCCAGTCGTGGCGTAAAGGCATAAATAAGCGTATGTTTGTAAACGCAACAGGTTGTGGTTTCGATTCTTACTGAGATATTTAATGTTTTTATTTTCTTTGCCCTGGTGTCGAGGCAAAGCGCGGTGCTGAGTTCAGCCACTAAACAGGCAATGCCTCCAAAATTCGGAAAGGTATTAACACTGAGCTGCTCGTGCCTTGCCTACTTCTAGCAGACATGTGGTATATAGCTTGAAGTTAGAAAAAAACAGTAAAATGTTACTTAACTTTAACTTAACTTAAAAACTTGTTATACTTAGTTTTCACTTATATGTATGTAGAAACGTATTTTAAATTACTCTTATGTCTTATGTTGTTTACTTTGTTCTGGTGTCGAGGCAAAGCGCGGCGTTGAATTCCGCCAATCAACATGTAATACTTTGAAAATTTGGCAGATTTCAGTGTCTACGAGTATTGTTTTGTATATTTACTTCCTTCAATCATAACATCCTCATTAAAGAAAATGTTATAGTTCTAGATATGAATCTATACCACTCCTTCGCCTTTGTGTAGAAGGCACTAACTTTTTTTATATATACATATACATATATACATACACACACATATATATA
>JAAIXJ010000051.1:624265-706786 GCA_013403705.1 Heliconius hermathena
TATATATATATATATTACACTGCACATAATAGGTGTCAATGTTTTAAATTTTTCTTTTAAGCTCAAAATCACGTCTTATGTACTTAAAGAAACCTCTCCGAAAAAGTTTATAACAGGAAAGGCTCTTATTCAGTACTACGGTTTCCAACTTTTAATAACTTAAAATACTTTGCAGACGTTTTTGTACATATATTTCACATAGTGGTCACTACTTTTTTTACTCTTCTTTTTCAACCACGTTAAGATAATTAAATAGTTTATATCAGTAGAAATGACCATCACCGTTTTTTTTAATCTAACACATTTTGTAAATTTCATTTCATGACAAAATCGTATTTCGTAGCCAACTAGTCCTACTAATATTATAAATGTGAAAGTTTGTGAGGATGGATGTTTGTTCTACTTTCACGCAAAAACTGCTGAACGGATTTAGATGAAACTTTACAGTAATATAGCTTATACATCAGAATAACACATAGGATACAATTTATATGAATATATTGTATAATTTGGATGTAATAAAACAACACTTTTGCGAGCGACGACGCCGCAGTTGGGCCGCTAGTATTTAATAATAAGTAAATATTGTTGTTTTTTATTTTTTACAATTTGTACTAATGCATAAAAATATTTTTAGTTCAGTCACTTGTAACACTATGTTAATAATTTCATCTATTCAATAATAAAATATATTATTAACAAAATATACTTATCGAATATAAGGTCCTACTTTTTGAGAAAAAAAAATCGATTAAAAAAAACTCATTCACAACATCTTTTCTTCTTAAATAAGTTTCACGCTGTATCTCGCACTCTCACAGCAGGCAGCGGGAACCTAGTGTTGAGACACTCCGTTCTCCACTTTCTGCCGAATTCTGGAGGCATTGCGTGTTGAGTGGCAGAACTCAACGCCGCGCTTAACCTAGAGACCAGAGCTAAGAAATGGAAATATACATGTAAGTAAATATTTCATCTCCTCGAGTGGGGATGGAACCCACAACCAGTCGGTTTTACAGTCACACTTCGTGCCGCTGCGCCACAACTGGCCTCAACTGGCCTCTTCTTATTATCCAAAAAAAATATATTAAATTATCTTTCCCAAAGAGAATAAGATCTGATAATCTTTATTATTGCTGAGCCAATTAAAAATGTGATTATTATACGAGAATAAAAATTAGAATTGTACATCGTAAAAGCTCGGCTCATAAAAAGGCCGTAACGATAAAAGAACATGTATTAGATTTGAAGCCTTAATAATTTTAGTATATTATTTATTATTATTACTTTTTGAGGCCAGTCGTGGCGCAGGGGCACAAAGCGTGACTGTAAAACCGAGTGGTTGTGGGTTCGATCCCCACTCGAGGAGATGTAATATTTACTTTTAAATTTATATTTCCATTTCTTCGCTCTGGTGTCGAGGTCAAGCGCGGCGTTGAGTTCTGCCACTCAACACGCAATGCCTCCAGAATTCGGCAGAAAGTGGGGANCGGAAAGTGGGAAACGGAGTGTCTTAACACTAGGCTCCCTCTGCCTACCCTGCTGTGTGCGGGATACAGCGTGAAGTTGAAAATTATAACTTGTACACAAATTTTGTTTCGTTGAGAGGATGTTAAAATAATAGCGAAACCATAGACAAGAGGGAGTAGTATAAAAAATCATTCCATATTGAAACAGATACAATGTCGATTCTATTTAAATACAAATACGAGGATATCCAGGAAGATGTTAGAAGAAATAGAAATAGGAAATGAAATGTCCAAACAAAATATTTTTTAAATATGTTAATTTCTCTCCCTATGCCTGCAAATATAAGTGAATTATATGGAATTATTCAGAATCTTAAATCTTTTTCTTCTTTAAGCATTAGTATTAATTAATTTAGTTCTTCAAGAAATCTTTCTTGAAAATTAAAGCACAATTTTTTTTCCTTAGAATATTTGGTTATTGCTTGCTTAAAATATAGTGGATTATTATAGCAGGAGTGCGGAGGACGGTGGGTGGAGCTGGAAGCGCAGCTGATGATGCGTGGCGGCGCGGTGGTCGGCACCACCGGGCCGACGGGCCACGCTTTGTTGCTGGACTGCCGGTTCGAGCCGCCGTTTGGTAAGTTTCTAAATTCATTTTATATATCTATACTAGTGGACCCGGACGCGGCTTCGCCCGCTTGACCTATACGAATGCTTATTAAATATGTTTATGAAATTGTTTTCAGTTTTTAATAGGATTGGTAAGAAACTATAAGCCTAAATTATCATAATAATCCGAAAAAGAAAAATAAGTAGAGAAAATTCTTATTATTAAAAAAAATATCTAACTAATTTAAATGAACAAAAATAATAAGTAAACGTAACCAAAGTAAAATATTCATAAAAAACTAAACAAAACCAGCTACATACAGTAATATTAAAGTAAAATAAATATTTAAAAGTATTAAAATTAAATGTGTTGTGCTATGTTTTTGTAAGTGCAATACAATGAAAAATAATTTTATATTTTTGTCTCTGTCTGTCTGTCTTTTATCTCCCCGAGCTAATATCCAGAACAACTGATCTGATTTTTATTGGACTTTAAGTGATCGATTTTACGGATTTACCCGGAAAAAATCTTTTTACACGTTTTTTTTGCGCGCGTACATAGATACTATATGAAATAACTAAACTTCTATCTACATTAAATTAGATAATTTTTGCAAGCAATATCAAATAACATCCCAAAGAATTAAGTGCGTAAAACTTAATAAAACGGTATAGATAACCTAACTGAAATAACCGACCATTCTTTCCTTAATACTTCAATAATATTATGCCGCGCAGGGCCGAAACTTACAACACACCAAAAATTTAATGAAAATCTAACTAATCTACCATTCGAATAAGCGAAGAACCAAATAAAAATATTAATTAATAGTAAACAGACAACAAACCACCTAAAAATTAACAGTAGATCGAAAATGTATAAAAATTTACAAAATCGTCAACGTTATCTGCCCATTGGGGTTGGTCATACCGTGCGGTTCGTAGGCTAGCTCATTTTGAATCAGTGATATGTCCTTCAGTATTTATTAGAATGATGTACAGTAAAATATAATTTTAAGATAGGTGAAATGCTAAAGGTGACTATTATATTTATTTTGATAAGGATTGAATACGAAATTATAGAAAATACATTAACAATAATCCAAAAAAAAAATTAAATATATTAAAATGGTTACTGTGGCTCAACCTTCAGAGATAAACATTCATCATCGTGGACTTTTTAATAGATTTTTTAAAAGACTCTCTATGTTATTTATTTCAAAAATATTTAAAAATAATGTTTAGTTATTTTGTTAACAGTTTAACTAGCTTATTTAATAAACATACAGATTATTTGTCAAAACAAATTTGAAAAAGTTAAATACTTGACCTACCTTTAACTAATCTCGAGACGATACAAGCATGGCTGTCGTAGAAATGTGGGTTACTGTATATTTAATTTTCTTAAGTTGAACGATGTGCCTTTTTCGTAAATGAGGGCAACTTGTTTCATGACTATTTATGAACATATGTACGTGCTACAGTGAATATCACAAGGGCGGGCGGGCGTCAGCGAAACGTAAACGTATAAGCATCGCAAGTCTTTTTACATTAACAATTTTTAATTTATATTCTATGTTTAAAAATTTTAGGAAAAAAAATAATAAATAAAGTTAATTTATCTAGAAATTTATATGTGTCCTGATAGTACTATCAATTACTTACTTTTCCGTTACTAAGTAATTGAAGTCAACGCAAAATCGAAACTAAGCAGAGAAAGCTGAAACTGGATGTGTAGTTTATTTCGATAGTGTAAAGGAGCCTTTAAAGAGTTTTTGCCCGAAAATGTGGAAAAAAAAAACTATAAGTAACAAGGTCTTCCTCAATCGAAGTTAAGAACGGGCATTACAGGCATAAGTCGTCATATATAAAAAATGTTTTAATTATACGATGAAGTATACTGTACTAGTGTATAGTAAAAAAACTATATAAGCTTTACGCTGTATTATTTACTGTACTTTTATATTACGCACATAGCAGAGGAGGCAAAAGGGAAAGGGAATCTAGTGTTAAAAAATCCGTTCCTAATTTTCTGCCGAATTCTGTAGGCATTGTATGTTGAGTAACGGAACTCAACGCCACACTTTACGTCGATACCAGAGCGAAGAAATGAAAATATAAATTTAAGTAAATATTTAGTTTCCTCGAGTGGAGATCGAACCTACAACCAGTTGTGTTGTTCTCACACTTGTGCCCCTACGCCACGACTAGACATATATATAAAAATATTCTGAAAATGAAGTAGCAAAATCTATTAAATCATATATCAATAATTTCAAAATATTACTATAGCTTTTCTGGGAAGCTTTGAGATACGTTGCCGGTAACTCGATAAAGCATCTCATAGCATTCTCGTAGCACTCGTAGAAACTTGTAGATTGCATCCTACAGAGAAGCGCGTCTTTTGTGTTACTGTTTGCGATTATGCAAATGTTTTGTTTAAGATCTATAATATAATATTCATTTTATAATAGGATGATATTTCATTAAAATAAAAATAAAAATAATTCATTTTCTCATGAAGGTATCGAACCCACGATCTTTGCATTTACAGTCAGCTGCTGTTACACTACACCACGACAGATCATTTTTTTTATTTTTACCTCGTTAGATTTTTATTATAACAGGTTTTTCTATAACATTATAAATAATTTAAGTCAACGTCGGCTGGTATCCAATCTGAGTTTGCTATTTCATAGATATTTAAAGCAATTTCAAATCTCTATATTATTTTGAGAATTTCTTAGTTAACAGCTTACAATTTAAAGTACGTCCGTTTATTGTTGTCCACAATGACCTTTCAGGACAATATTATTATAATAACTTTCCTTATATAATTATCATAAAATGTACATATTGAATATACATATCCAGGCATTAAGGCCATTCGTGGCGCAGGGGCACAAATTGTGACTGTATAACCGACTGGTTGTGGGTTCGATCCCCACTCGAGAAAGTGAAATATTTACTTAAATTTATATTTCCATTTCTTCGCCCTGGTGTCGAGGCAAACCGCGGCGTTGAGTTCTGCCACTCAACACGCAATGCCTCCAGGATCCGGCAGAAACGGAGGAAACGGAGAACGGAGTGTCTTAACACTAAGTTCCCCTTGCCTACCCTACTGCGTGCACTGCCTACCATACAGCGTGAAGCTTATAAAAAAAAGAACATACATATACGTAGAAGCATGTTCAAACTGTAGTATATTCTGTACTATATCATTTAATTTATACTCTTTTACCGAAATAAACAATGTCACAATAAAAAACTAAATAATAAACATATCCTGTTCTATTCTTGCTTATTTATATATTTATAGCATTTTACATTTCAATTTTTATTAAGGTCCTTGCGCTATGGTATTAAAAGCAAAAAATATTGTTACTACTAGTTGGCAGGACTTTCAAGTATGTCGGGTTGGCGCCGTACGAGCGGCCTCGCCGATATTATGTGGTTGGGGTCTGTGTTACATTACATGTTAAATGATCTCGTCCTAGATTAGATAAAATTGTTTTTTCACAGTAAATTGAAGGAAAACATTCTTTTATTGCGTTTAGTTGGATTTAGTTCTACGGATACAACTGTTTTAGATTTGAATTATTTAATAAATCTATCTATCCATCTTTATGCTAAATAAGATAAATTTTCTATTTTACCATTTAGAGGCTAGTCGTGGCGCAGGGGCAGGAGTATGTGATTGTAGTCGACTGGTTGTGAGTTCGATCTTCACTCGAGAAAATGAAATATTTAAGTTATATGTTCATTGTGGTGACGGGGCAAAGCGCGGCGTTCCACCACTCAACACGCAATACCTCCAGAATTCGGAGGAAAATAAGAAACGGAGTGTCTTAATACTTCTCTAGGTTTCCTCTACCTACCCCGATTTAATTTTTAATGATTTAATTTGATTTCAAAATTATAACTAAATAAAAATATTGTGTATAGTTGTTTTATCAGACCAGGAAAACGGCAAAACTTGAAATAAAAGCATTCCCTTGAGTGATGTACAAACATAGGAACTATTTATTTAGATATATCTAAATTGTATTACGATGGGCCAACCACTTGGTTAAAAAGAAGTATCTCGTTCTATTTTTAATCAAATCGATAAAATGATTTAGGTTTTCGCTATACATATATTTAACTCTGATTCTCCGAGATGAGATGTAACATTTATTTATGAGTGAGAGGCGCCGTCTGGCCGCCATTGGTAGACAGTGGGTGGCAAGGTCAACTTGTTTGAATGGTAGCGTTGCAGACGAATGGGCGACATTTACAAGTGATATGTGAAAAATCTAAAAAAAACTGAAAAATTGGGTATATTAAAAGTTTTAATTAATCAATAATTATTGAGATCAGCCGTGGCGCAAGTGTGTGATCGTGGATGCTATAGGTAGGTTCGATTCCCACTCACTCGAGAAAATAGAACACTCGAGAAAATGAAACACTCGAAGAAATAAAAAAAAAATATTTCTGTGCTCTGGCGTCGATGTAAAGCGCGGCGTTGAATTAAGTCACTCAACTCGTAATGCCTCCAGAACTTGGCGGAAGATGGGGAATGGAGCATTTTAACGCTGTGTTCCCTCTGCCTAACCTACTGAGTGCGGGAAACAGCGTAAGAAATTTAGTTATAACAATTTAAAACAAAAATCAGCTATACGCTGTATTCCGGACACAACAGTTTAGGCAGAGGGGAACTAGTGTTGAGACACACTGTTTCCCATTTCCGCCAAGTTCTGGAGACATTGCTTGTTGAGTGGCAAATCTCAACGTCGCGCTTTGCCTCTACATCAGAGGGAAAAAATAAAAATATAAATGTAAATATTTCATTTCCTCGAGTGGGGATCGAACCCACAACCAGTCGGTTTACAGTGCTTTGTACCCCTGAGCCACGATTCACCTTTAGTTATAACAATAAGTATTAATTTCTTAAAAACATAAAATTTCATGACATTTACCATCTACATTTTTAAGGAGCAGTAATAAAACTAATTAAAAGTCTCTCCTAATTTTTTATTTTGTGTCGCCACATTCCATATTTTAAGATAATCTGTTCCTTTGAACTTTGCCAGAATAGCCTTATATATTTTACTATTATATTTATTTTAGAAATAAAATAAAATAAATAAATGTAAAATATATATTTGTTGTGAAACTTGATGTTTATTAAACTAGTTATGGATGGTTCAAATATAGGCCAAGCTCGGGGCTATTTAAGTTTGACCTTCTATTTATAAATTTTATGCTGAAAACTTTAGTACTTAACTCAATTAAAATAATATTGTAATATCTAAATATTATAATAATATTTTAGTTTTACAATATTATTCTAAATTAAAATCGTCGTCCAGGAAGGCCGTCGTGGCAACGGGGCACAAGTGTGTGACTATAACGCGACGGTTGTGGATTCGATCCCCACTCGTGAGAATGAATTATTATTACTTAATATTTTCGTTTCTTCGCTCTGGTATCAAGGCAAAAGCCCTGCTCTCAACATACATTGCTTCGAAAAATTCAGTAGAAAGTGGAGAACGGAGTGTCTTAACACTAGGCTACACTCTATCACTATGCGGGATATAGCGTAAAGCTGAAGCTGTATACTTTATATTATATGAAAACCCGGAGTTTTCTCTAATACAACAAAAGCTTTGATATTAACTGCTTTATTTTCAGAAACTATAAGATATAAAGTATATTGTGAATATAATATTATGTAGAGTAGTTTTACATCCGCGTCTTGTCTCCGCTTCCTTTTGATATATTAAAAGGAAGTGAGCATGAAAAAGGAGTTTTAGTAGTCTTCCACTTCGAAGCGAATATGTTTTACTATATGTAACGCTGAGTTTACTTTAATAGGGTAAAAAATATATGAGCTCCATGACTTAAGCTTTGTATTTTAATTAAAAGCCGTTAAAATATTATACAAATCACAGTAGATATATATTTTGTAATATTATAAAGCTAAAGTGTTGGTTTGGTTAAGTGCACTGAGCTCAGCAACTATCAAAAATCTTTATATTGGCCATAGGCTACATTTCACCCCGCTACGATTATACGAGAGTTGGAAAAACGAGAGAAAGAGACTTCCGTTGCGTACTATATACTCTTAATTACTTCCATTTGACCGCGCGGGCGAAGTCGCAGGTAAAGTAATGATATAAGTATCTTGGAGAATAAATGTTAATGGGAGCTAAAATATTTTCGAAAATTGTCATAACAGAAAATACTATATAGTAAGTCTCTACTATATGCAGTTTCTATATAGAATTTATAATAGTTTATTTGCACATGTAAGAATATTAAATATTAAACTATGTATGTTTAAATATTTTTGTCGTTGCATTTATCACTTTCATAATTAAGTTTTTTAAAGTAATTTAAGTGAATATGCGTCGATTTTATACTACGTCGCGTCGTCCAGAAAAAACCATTGACATCTTGATCTGCTCTTTCTATTCGTCTATTTATAAACTGCAATATTTAAAATGACAATCTACTCAAAAAAAAAAAGAAATTCAACATAATTCATGGTAATATGTAGAACAATAAATTTAATTTATATTAATATACAAGAGGTCTAAGATAAAATCTGGTTCGCGGTTTCAAATACTACCACTAATTTTTTTTTATATTCCAAGAAACATTTGTTATTTCTTCAAACAATAATAGTGATGTAAATTTTATTCAACAAGGTCATCGTTGTGTAAATAAAGTTGGGGTCGTCCTCAAAATCTTTTTTCCACTTTATACTCAGAAACAGTAATTAAATCTACAAATGATTTGAAACCTTTTTTTATCTGTAATACGAAAAAAGCGCGAAATTCATTTCCGCCACTCAATACACATTGTTTCGAAAAATTTTGTGAAAAGTAGTGACTTAACAATAGGTTCCCTCTGCATACTCTGCTTTATGCGTGATACAGCGTGAACCGCGAAGAAAAAAATCTTTTTTTATTAATTGCGCGGGAAAACACATAGCGTTAGCTGGCTTACAATGCTTTTTTCAGCATATCAGACAAAATGAAGTGTTAAGAAACCTCGATACTTACTTTCTATCTTAAAGTCATAATTTTCGAGAAATTGCGTGTTGAATTGTGGAGTGATTCCTCTAAAAGAGCGGGAAAATAAATACAAATCATTTCTCAGAGTAGGATCGAACCCACAACTGTCGCGGCTACAGTCAGTCGCCGTCCAATATATGTATTATATTACGCAAGTTTAATTTTTATGCTGCTTCGATTTGATAACATGGGTTGGAAGCGCTGATTGTGAGTTCCAATCCTTCTAAGGGGAGTCTTTACTCTCCTACTGTTACTGTAGACTTAATAATATTTATATTCATATATAAAGATACAAATAAATATATAAAAAAAAATTACGTCATCACTATTATAAAAAACGGAGGAAAAATATTTTTTCATAATAACAATAACTGTTTTTAAAATAACTTTTTCCCATTATCTTTGTGCGATATAGCAATAAGCTTTAGAAAACCATGTTTTGCATAATACCCTGAGGACCAAAAGGAAGTGGCTGAGAAAAGGAACATTTCCCATATTTTTGTAAATAACAAACTTCCGCATTTATTTTGAACAGACTAATAAGTCCGAGCAAACAGGATTAATAGCTTAATTGAAATGAAACGATGATACTGCAGTAACCCTAATGAGGAGAAATTACATTTTGTGCCAACAAATATAATTAATAAGCTCCTTAGAAATGTTATGTATCGTAATATACTTAATTTAATTTATTGTATTTTTTTATATAAAAAATTAAATTAAATCAGCTTCAGGCTGTATCCCGCACATAGCAGGGTAGGCAGAGGGAACCTTTAAGTTAAGATACTCCGTTTCACACTTATTGCCGAATTTTGGAGGCAATGCTTGTTGAGTGGCAGAACTTTGCTTTGTCTCGACACCATAACGAAGAAATGGAAATATAAATTTAAATAAATATTTCCTCGAGTGGGGATCGAACTCACAACCAGTCGCGTTTACAGTCACAGTTTATGCCCCTGCGCCATGACTGGCCTATTTTTTTCAATATATAATTGAAATATTTTAATAATTTTATACTTTTTGTAGCTATATAACTTTTTGATTTCGTATTAAATAGATTGATCGTCGTAAAAAAAATGTGTATGGCCACATGGATTTAATCATTATCGAAGCCACGGCTTCTGCTTTACAAGTTAAAGATCTTAACTACTAGACCAGCAAACCTCGTCAATTAATCAGAGAGTGACAAAGCAGAAACGTCATATAATTTTATCTTATCTTATATATGGTATTTAACTAATATTATAAAAGTGAACGTTTGTGAGGATTAAGCGGGCGAAACCGCGTGTGGGCCGGTAGTTAAGTATATTTTACAATAATCCAGAAAAACTAAGAACGAGGCCAGTCGTGGCGCAGGGGCACAAAGTGTGACTGTAAAATCGACTGGTTGTGGGTTCGATTCCCACGCGAGTAAATAAAATATTTATTTATATTTCTTCGCTCTGGTATCGAGACAAAGCGCGGCGTTGACTTCCGACACTCAACATGCAATGCCTTTAGAATTCGGCGGAAAGTGGGGAACGGAGTGCCTTAACACTAGCTTCCCTCTGCCTATCCTGCTGTATGCGGGGTACAGCGTGAAGCTGAACTAAGACTTTTGCCTTAGTGTCAAAGTGAAGAAATGAAAATATTAATAAATAATAATCCATTCCCATCGAGAGGACATCGAACCCACAACCATCGTGTTACCTTCAAACTTTTGTGCCCACAACCACAACTAGTCAATAACTAAAATAATGTAATTTACATATAAATGTATAACAAAAAAATAACAACAACCATAGATTACGAACAGTTTTAAAAACAGTACACCACGGTAGTAAATTAAAGAAGATTTAAGTGTCCCCGTCATCATACTTCCACCGGAGCGACGTATTCATCTCGCGATGAGAATACGTATTGCTGTTCCTTTTTTGCGCGTTCAAAGATGCATTTGCAAAAGTTGTCGTTGTGTTGGAATAATAATGGCTCGTAGGCACACTTTGGTACGTGGCTTGTGCAAGGTGCCATTTTAAAAGGGTTTCAAAACACGATTCTGATAAATAATATAGAGTTGAGGCCAGACGTGGCGTAGGGGGAGCGTGTGACTGTACACGGGAGAGGTTATGGGTTCGATTCTCGCTGGAGGAAATGAAATATTTAATATTGTCATTTTTCTTTTAGTAACGAGGCAAAGAGTGGCGTTAAATTTCGCTACATAACACGCAATACCTCCAGAATCCGGCGGAAAGTGGGGAACGGAAGTGTCTTAAGACTAGGTCCCCAGGTTCCTTTGCCTACGCTATGCGTGGGATACAGCGTAAAGTAAAAAAAAATGATTTAGTATTTTATTGCAATTTGTATTGTAAGCCATGTTCATGCTGTTTTATATTTTCCAATATAGGATGAGGTAGAAAGAATTTTATGCTATACTAGTGGGCGCGCGCTGCTTCGCCCGCTTATTTGCACCCTTAGGGGTGAATTCTAAAAAACCATGAAACATGTGTTCAATGAAATATTTTTAAGAGTCTGAATTTCAAATTTTATAAAAATCGGTGCCGATTTAAAAAAAAATCCATACAAACTGGCAACCCCTATTTCTTTCCTTTAGGCTTAAAATTTTTCAAAATCCCTTCTTAGTGGATGTCCAGATTACAAAATAAACATCTGTCCAAATTTCACGTTTCTACGCGCAGCGGTTACGGCTGTGCGTGCGTCTTACCTCAGTCAGTCAGGTACATGTCCTTTTATATATATAGATAATTGCATTTTTCAATCTCTGCTAATTTACATAAAATACAAGTACGTAGATTGCAGAAAACCCAAGGTGGTTTTATAAGACCAGGCCAAAGAACAAGTTAGACTGACTGTTCTCAATATGACATTCTTTCTGCTATACGAAACACGTGATTAATTTTGATTATAAAAAATAAAAAAAATGCTATTTTATACATAATTTAACTTTGTAACTTTTAAAAAAAAATATAACAGTACAATTATTTTGTGTATTTGTTTGTTACTGAAATAACTTATGAATAAACCGTAGCAAAGGCCATCCATCCGTATTTTCTATTATAAAAGTCACTTGCTTTATTAACGTAGCAGACCTCTCATTAAGATCGTTAACGGTTTGATGAGTAGAATTCAGCTTACTATTGAATGTGAAATACAAAAAGTATTCTATATTGTGTATGAATTAATGGACTTGACCTCGTTTAGAAATTAAACCGCTGTTTTATTTAATTTTTCTTACCAACTTTATATTTTGCTAAAAATATAACTAATATTAATATCTAGATTGTTTACTAAAAAAAATTTAGTTTATTTAGTTTAGATTTTACGCATTTGTCGAAGTAAAACTATATACTAGCTCACATGTCCACTATAGAGCGGCCTCCGGTTTAGACTGAAATAGTTCTATATAATATGAAATAGAGTTCACTAGTTATTCTCAGAGGCTCACACAAATGGATGGTTGAATGGTTGTTTTACGATGAAATGGGGACATCTTCCGAGCTGTCGCGATGGCCTCTGTTCTAATTATACTTTTCTAAAGCCAGTTCTGCTACCTAGACGCCCCGTGTTCTGCCGCTTACTGAATAAATAAAAGTCTATGTGAGTATCACAATTTACTACTAAATTTGTATATTGTTTATGTTTTAACTAATAACTATAAATGGCTGTATCTGAAATATGTTGTCTCTTTCTCATCGTCTGACACAAGAGTTTTATTTAATCAATATAATGAAGTGCACTACGTTTGAACGTCGTTAGAGAGAGGCAGCGCTAGTGTTAAATATATGTTTGACAAAGTGAATGTTGTACAATTTTAATATTATAGTAATTTCTATTGCTTAATTTACGAGGTGCGAGGTGTAGTTAAATCTGTGTCGAAACTAAGGTGATTCTTTTAATCTTAATTAAATTATAACTGACGTTTCGTAGCAATGTTTACATGTTTTACTGCTTTACTGGTGAGCTCTATTATCACAAATAAATTTGCTTGGGAAATGTTGTGTTTGTAGTATTAATAATTATATGATTTAGAGTAACCAAAACAGTGAATTATCAAATTTAAATTGTATATGAAAAATTATAAAGTAGATATTAAAACCTATTGTTAATAGAAACATAATATGATGTTAAAAATTTATTGCAATTTTTTTCACTTTACGTCAACATAATAAATCTCATTTCCTCGTGTGAAAATCGAACCCACAACCTTTAGTGTTTACAGTAGTCCTGGCCTATTACTGTTATATCATGAATTATTTGGTTATTTCGATCGTCACTCTACGCAATGCCTCTAGAATTCGGCAGAAAGTGGGAAACGGTGTGTCTTAAGATTAGGTTCCCTCTGCCTACCCTGCTGTATGCGGGATACAGCGTGAAGCTAATTTAATTTTTAATTTTATTTGGTTATTTTAAGTTTTGCTCTGTTCAAATCTCTACCTGCGACTGTGTACTACATACATATAATATGTAAGCTCTACATCTTCTCTAATATTTGGATTGCACTGCGATGCTAGTATGATAGTGTTCATCAACCTGAGTACAATTTGCTATGCTACGATTGTTTGTAGAATGAATATGGTATGGTCTGGTAAAGATTGCTTAACTTACTTCGATATACTATTGACACCTAATAACTAAATTTTTTATTTTGTGTTTCTGAGGCCGGTCGTGGCGCAGAGGCACAAAGTGTGACTGTAAAATCGACTGGTTGTGGGTTCAATACCCACTCGAGGAAGTGAAATATTTATTTACATTTATATTTTCATTTCTTCTCTCTGGTGTCGAGGCAAAGCGCGGCGTTGTGTTCCGCCACTCAGCGCGCAATGCTTCCAGAATTCGGCGGAAAGTGGGGAACGAAGTGTCTTAACACTAGGTTCCCTCAGCCTACCCTGCTGTGTTCGGGATACAGGGTGAAAATGAAAAAAAAAAGAAAAATAAAAAGAATTTTAGATAATGTTATGTTTAATACAAAAATGCAAATAGGCCTGTCCCATATAAAGCAAGCGATCGATGTGGGTTTTGTAATGTAGTTAAATTCAAATCCTAACAATTGCAACGTTGAGTGCAGGAACACTCTACGTACTTTATGTCTAAGATTTGCACAAAATCGACGAAGTTACCATTTATAGTTAGGCTTCAAAGTAAATGCGGCAGTGACAGCGTCACTTACAAAAATTAAATATTTAATATTTTCATTTCTTCGCTCTAGAATCAAGGCAAAGTGCAGCGTTGAATTCCGCCACTTCGCCACGAATGTATTAACATTAGGTACCGGCGTTGCCAGACATCCTGATTTTGACGGGACTTCCCGATTTTTAGCCCAAAAATCAAATATCCCAATCGGGACTCGCATAGACCCGCTTTTCACGTACTATTCCACGTACTGTAAGAAAACCTTTTTTACTTACTTTAATATTTTAATTAGTTACTAATAACTTCATAGAGATACAAATACAAACTATGTTCGTGTTACATATAGTCATTCAAAGACTTAACTGCGTTACATATGGTAAACCAAAACAACATAGTTGAAAAATAGGGACGTTTTTTATTAAAAATATTTTATAGTGATATCTATTACCATTGAAAGCTTTATTTAAAACTGAAGTAAGTGAATAAATAATAAATAAAATCCTCATTATTATTTTTTGTTTATCCCGCTTTTGGCAAAGAGTCCCGATTTTTTACTTCAAATGTTCGATTATCCGGCTTTTCAACGAAAGAAAATCTGGCAACGATGCTACTTACCCTCTTTCTATCTTGCAATATGCAGGATACAGCGTGAAGCTGTATCAAAAAAAAATTATCAAAACTGATACACCGTGAAGCATAAAAAGGCAGATAGAGCCTACTCTATCTGTCTTCTCAAAATATACGGATGGTGCTATTTAAAAAATATTATTTTGACCTTTTATCACATATATAACATATGTTAGTTGACCAATTATTACAGATCAGATATTTTCTCACATTGATACGGTTATATACCCTTCGTTGGAAAGGAGAATGTTCAACCAGCTGTGATCGTCCAATCGGAAAGATTTAAGCCGATTATTCAACAGCGATCAACAGCTTCTGATATAGATATAATTGAAAACATACATTAGCATATTATTTTGTCTTTTTTTTAAAATTGGTCATTTTCTGTAAGTGTTACGTTTACTTGGTTCTCCATAGGTATCCGTACGAAGTAAGCGCAGATAACTTATATGATACCTATGTGACTCTTTTCTCCGTTTTTAGGGTTCCGTAATTTCAAGGGACAAAACGCAACAAGCCATACAGGATCCATTGCCCATCTGTACCTCTATTTAGACCATTTTTCTCGAGGTCACGTGGAGTTATCAAGCTGAAATTCATGTTAAATATCTCTAAACTCAGTTCTATAGGCTCTTGGGCCACACAAAAATTTAGGTTTCTAAGTCAGCGCAATTAAATGATACTATAAGATACTTCCCGTGGATTATGAAATTTTAGTTAATTTGGCACGACTTAGAGCGTACAATACAAATAAAGAAAAAATAGTTCAAAGTGAAAATAATAATAAGTTAAAAGTGAAAACATACATGTATTTCATGGAAAAAAACCATTACAAACTTAACTGCAATTGTAACACTTCATACAGCATGAATGTATACGTTTTCAAATTTACGTTAACTTTTAAATTGATACGAAGCTCTGTGTGAGCGAAGCCGACTCGCACTTGACCGGTTTTTTATTAACTTATTTTAAATACTTTGTAGAATAAATCCGTTGAAGTTGTTGAATTAAGATAAAAATTGCATGTATTAAATCTCCTCGTAGGAAAGATAGTATAATACGTAAGTTTCGTATCGGTATAGGAAAATGTAGATAACTAAATTCCATAAATGATTTTTTTTATATATACATTCGACTCATCCGACTATATACCATTTTGCTACATTATAAAATTGTAAGCTATTATGAAAAAATATAAAAAACAAACACCCCGTCTGCCATAAATTAAAAAGAAAAAAAAACACATAGGTCATTAGGATTAACAGTGGGGACCCCTTTAAATTTTACCCTCTAAAAAATGATTTATTGAAATTAAAAAAAAATTAAATCATAAATAAGTAGTATTCACAAACAAAGCGCGCGTGTTAAATAACTTATGTTTTTCTATTCTTGGCTAAATCAGATATCTGCTTTTGATGATTTTTTAATAAGGAAATGTACTATTTAAAAGAAAAGTTTTTTAAGCAGAACTATTTTTTATGTAAAAAAATAATATGTATGTATGTATGAAATATTTACTTAAATTTATATTTCCATTTCNATTTTTTTTTAAAATAATATGTAAAAAAAGAATTTGATTAATTTGTCGGTACTTCTTTCTTTATTTGCGGGGAACATTGTATATGTATCGTCAACAGAAGAAATTTTGATTAAGCAGGGATCCAGTATCTTTCGTCATTCATAATAAGTTTTTAATCTATCTTTTTCATATATTTAAACAAATAACGTTTATTGCCCAAAAATGATGATAAATTGTAGTTTTTTAAAACTAATTTTAAATTAAAAATATCCACCTGTTTCATGTAGTATTTTATCTGAAAACATAACTAAAACCACGTTAATTAACTTTAATGTATTATATATGTATGTATAAGAATTTTGTCGGCAAATTTTACTATTAAAGTGTTACTAAGGTATAATTTATCGGTACTAAGTAAGCTCTTATTACACTTTAGTCACGCGATATCTGCCTCTGAACAACCCTTATTAATTTTATTTGAAGATAATATAAAATCTATTTTAACTGACAGTTTTTTTATAATATTTTTTTTATACAGCTTCACGCTGTATCCCGCATATTGTCGACAGAGTGATTCAGTGATAAGATACTCCGTTCTTCTGTTTCCGAAATAAAAATCGAAGCATTACGTGTTGAAACGCCGTGCTTTGCCTCGACCTCGGGGGAATGCAGAGAACGAAGTGTTTTGACACTGGGTTCCCCCTGGCGGCACGGTTATAACTGTTGCTCTCGTATATTTTTTCCAAAATATTTTTTTTACAAATAAAACTTGCTACTTTTAGTTTCTATTTAAATTTATACCTATACATATAAAGATAATAGTTACATAAAATAATTTATTATTATTTGTATAGAAAAATAAAAAAAACTTATATCAACTTGGATCGAGTCGATTTTTCGTTATTCCATTATTGATATAATTTTAAATGTATATTCTTTTAGTGTCGAGGCAAAGCGCGGCGTTGAATTCCGCCACTCAACACGCAATGCCTTCAGAATTCGGCGGAAAACGGGCTGTGGAATGTAAGACACTCCACAGTCCGTTTTTCGGTTTAGGACACTTTCCGGGCACTAGGTTCCCTCCCTGCCTACTCTGCTGTGAGCGGGATACACTCTGAAACTGTAATAAAGTGAATAATACTTTACTATTTATTTTATGCGAGAGACCCGCTTGAATTGTGTTCGTGTTTAAATACAGAAGTTATGTATGCAGCGCACTTATAGTGACTTAATACCTCAGATGAAGTTAATTTTAAATACTTTCGATTAAATTATTGTTATTTCTTTAAGAATTTATGAAATCTTTGGAAATAAAACTACTTGATGTAACTCGTATAATGTAATTTAGCATTTAGATCTAAAAATATGATTTATAATATTATTTAATAATTTATTTTACAACCAGGTGAGGCCAGACGTGGCGCGAGGGCAACTCCTCGCCACGGTTTGCCTTCCTTACCAAAGCAAAGAAAAGAAAATATTTAATATTTAATTTCCTCGAGCGGTAATCGAACCCACAACCTCTTGTGTTTACAATCGCACGCTTGAGCATTATACACTTTTATCTATACTAGTCTAAAAATGAAAAAAAGACTTGTAAAGCAGATAATATTATTTCGTCATTTGTAATGTCTTCCTTCGTTTCATCTTTTGTATTATTCGGTGTCTTAACACAAGGTTCCCTCTGTCTACCCTGTTTGTGCGGGATACAGCGTAAAGCTGATTTAACTTTAGATTTTTTAGTAATGTTTTAGTTTAGTGTAGGTATATTAAGTAATGACAAATTCTTACTTAGCTTATTACGTAACCCGCTGTTTTAGAAATGGGAACTCTTCGTCAAGACAATGTATTTTTAAAGTATAAAAATTCTCTATTCTCAGGTATTGTTTCTCGAGAACTTTTCATCTTTAAAGAAACGTCGCCTCTTTAGAAAGACAAATAGCACACGTCCAAGTTACAATATGTGAACACTTTAAAATATTTTTAGAGGAGATTGGTGATATTATATATTTTTTTTTTAATCTTATGATTCACATAATAAAAATAAAACATAAATAAACTTAGTTTTTTTTAATTAAAAAAACTCAAAATACAACAAAGCAATGATAAAGCTTAAATAATATTTTTTATGAGGTTTCTTTTAAATGTTTTGTAATAAAATATATTCTTAATATTTTATTAATGAGTGCTATTCATTCAGTTCAGATGTTGTAGTTTGACCTAACTCATAAAAAAAAACCAAATTCACTCAAAATATCTATATTTTTTTTTAGGTATTTTTGTATATATATGTATATCAATAGTTCTTTAAAAGGAGTGTGTTATTGTGTAGATAAATTAATAAAAGTATTTTGAAAAATAATAAGGATACACGCATTTTGCACTTGATTAAAATTAAAGTGCAATAAACTATTTTTTAAAAAAATAAGTAATCATTTCGCAGTCTAAAAATCAGGCAGGCAAAAGCTCAAGTTATAATTTAAAAAAGCTTAAACAATATAAAAATAATAATAAAAAAAAAATAAAAATAAATCAGCTCCACGCTGTATCCCCCACACTGCAGGGTAGGCAGAGGGAACCTAGTGTTAAGACACTCCGTTCCTCAATTTCTGCCGAATTCTGGAGGCATTGCGTGTTGAGTGGCAGAACTCAACGCCGCGCTTGTCCTCGACACCAGAACGAAGAAATGGAAATATAAATTTAAATAAATATTTCATCTCCTCGAGTGGGGATCGAACCTACAACCAGTCGGTTTTACAGTCACTCTTTGCGACCCTGCGCCACGACTGGCCTCAGAAAAAAATAATACAGATATGTATTTAATTTCAAGTTTCATAATTCACCAATAAAGTAAAAGTCAAGAAACATAAACGAGGCCAAGAAAGAACAAACATTATAATAAATTATTTCAAGCTTATAATCAAAATAAACGCCATGATTAATTATATTCTTAAACTGAAACATGTAAATGAGGTTTTCATAAAATACGTACTTGTGCTTTAGTCACAATATGTATTTATTTTTTATTTATATGTATATAGTTTCACTTCTGTGTTTTATTTTATATTTATATGTGGTAAGAGAGGTAGGGGGAGATCTCAGTTGACCTTCGAAAACACAGTATCAAAGATACTGGAGGAAGGTCACGTAAAAAGCACGAGGACCCCCCGAGGAAGGCATGTATGAAGAGGTTGATGATAGTGGACGAGGCGAATAGAGATATGCAGAGACCGTAGCGTTTGGCTCTCTGTTCTCTCTATCTACCCCGCAAAGGATACAGCGTGAAGCTAATTTAGTTTAGTTTTTTATATAGCTTCACCCTATATATCGCAATGTTAATTAGGGAAAATTGATTAATTATTTTAGCATTCTAATAATCTATATCGTTATGCATTTTATAAGACGTAATTTAAATCTTTTTTTAATTTCACTTAATTTTGTTCGCAAAAAATGTGATATGTATAAGATAAATTTTTAGTTATTTCATATGTATCTAGGCAGGCGATAGGTATGCGCGATCGACAAACGCGGTTGTTCTTGAGTAAATCCATACTCCGAGAAAACTTCGGGATAAAAAGTACCCTACAATTTGCTCCACAATCTCCTCTATCTTTCAGTGTATGTCTAATAAAAATCGGTTCAGCTGTTTCGGAGCTTAGCTCAGACAAACAGAAAGAAAGACACAAAAATTTGGTAAATTTGATTCTTATAAAATTCTAATTAAAAGTAGATAACACTTTTTGTTAGGACAAAAAGTGTAAGATAAAAACACCTATATATCTTGAAAAAAAGTTATCTTTTCTTTCTCTTTTTCAATAATAATTTTGTTATACCACAAACTGGAAACGTAGATGAGTTAATTTGGCTACTTATATAACTTAAAATATATTATGTTTCTTCATAATAACTGAGGCCCGTCGTGGCGCAGCGGCACAAAGTGTGACTGTAAAACCGACTGGTTGTGGGTTCGATCCCCATCCCCACCATCGAGGAGATGAAATATTTATTTAAACTTATATTTCCATTTCTTCGCTCTGGTGTCGAGTCTGGCGCGACGTTGAGTTCTGCCACTCAACACGCAATGCCTCCAGAATTCGGCAGAAAGTGGGGAACGGAGTGTCTTAACACTGGGTTCCCTCTGCCTACCCTGCAGTGTGCGGGATACAGCGTGAAGTTGATTTACTTTATTTTATAATAACTGCTGCACCGAGCCATATTTCAATTTTATAATTCCAACTTCGGAAATCAAATTTATAACTTTCTCGCGAACAATTAGGTTTCAATAAACTAAACTCACAGTTTCGATAGCGATCGACCGGGTTATTTAACATTGGCAGCTATTTTAAGGGATACTTCATCAAGTTGTGAGACCAGTCGTGGCGCGGGGCACTAAATACGACTGTAAAACCGATTGGTTGTGGGTTCGATCCCCATTCGAGGAGATGAAATATTTACTTAAATTTATATTTCCATTTCTTCGTTCTGGTGTCGAGGACAAGCGCGGCGTTGAGTTTTGCCACTTAACACGCAATGCCTCCAGATTTGGCAGAACGTGCGGAACGGAGTGTCTTAACACTAGGTTCTCTCTGCCTACTCTCCAGTGTGCGGGATACAGCGTGAAGCTAAAGCTTCATCAAGTTTCCATTTCCCAAGTGATTTTGTTCGAGACAAACTTACTCCGTTACCCGATTGCGTTGCCCGCAGCCTGATAGCTTATTAGCGATATACTGACGAGGAAGTAGATTAAATTTCAAGAAATTAGGTCACGAGAGTTCATTAGACGTACTGATTGAGGTTGAAACGCCTTTTAAATGAAACATAGCACTTATTTTTCTGATAATTTTTGTTGTACAAGTTTCTGTTTGTATTGACGTTTGTTATTGCTTGGAATGTCAGCGACATCAGACTTATTGTAAATGTGAAAGTTTGTGAGGATGTTTGTTCCACTTTTAAATAAAACTACTGAATAGATTTAGATGCAACACAATGATTAAAATAAAATAGTATATACACCAAAACAACAAAGAGAATAGAGTTACGAGCGAAGTCAATTTTTAAAAGATTAAATTACATTACATAAAATAGCTTAAATAAATACTAAACCTGTTGTTAATGTATTTAGTTATTTTGAAGTTAGATGTGCGCTTCTCGGCGTTAAATCGTCAATTAAGTCATTTTATGTCGCGGGTTCGATTCCCACTCAGAGCAATGGAATTTTAAATATTTTATTTCTTCGCTCTGGTATCGAGGCAAGGCACAGTGTTGAGTTTCACCGCGCAACTCGCAATGCCTTCAGAATATGTCGTAAAGTAGTAAGCGGAGTGTCTTAACATTAGGCTTTCTCGAAGTTTTAAAAAGGTATTTTATATATACTAAAATAAAAAAGAAAATAAATAATTTCAGATGCGGAAGGCACTGGTGGCGCAGATCTGCAGCGGAAGCTCGACTTGCTCAACGGCGCTCTCGATGCCGAACGGGCGGAGCAAGCGCGCCGGCAGTTGCAGTACGTGGCACATTGTAAGTAATATATTAAAGTATTATATACCTAGAATGTATGAGTGAAAATTGAACTTTGCTGAAAGATAGATGACCTAGTGCTAAGAAACTCCGTGCAAATTAAAATCCGTTCCCTACATTTTGCCGAATTCTGATTGCGTGTTAAGTGAACAGAACTCAACTCCGTGGTTTGTCCCTACACCGTTGCGTAGAAATAAAAATATTAAATATGTCATTTCCTCGAGTGGACATTGAACCCAATACCAATCGTGCATACAGTCACAAGTTTGTGCCCCTGCGCCACGACTGGCCTCAAATTTCTTTTATTGAAATTGTTTATATTTAAATGCAAGAGTAACTTTTTATATAAAATATTTCTTGTGAAGTGGATGTTAGAGGAAACTATGATTTTAAAAGGAACCAAGACCATATTCATGCGTTACATTAAACTGTCGATAGGTACATTAAATTTTTCACCGCTGGAGATTCATATTATTTTATCAAGACCTACCGTAGCTATACTCGTATATTAAAAAAATAAGATCCTTTCGAGTAATTGACATATGTATGTAGAAGCTGCTTTTGATTTATATAAATAAATTTACAAGGTTTTTCCATTATGGGCTATGTTTTGCAAATGTTAATATGGCTTGTGTAATATAATCACTGTGAAAACTAATACTATTTGTTAAAAAAACACCTATACATACACTGTTTAGTGTATTTACCTACTTTATAAGGCAGTACAACAGACGTCAAGTTAATTAATGGAACTTTTCGAGATATTTTTGACTTTTCCGTAATTTCCCTTTCTACTTTTTCTGACAATTTTCCTGTAGATACTTTTATTCTTGTAATTTTCCAGAATGAAACCCTATTTTAATTAACAAATCTCGAATATAATAAAATATTTCCCAATATAGAATCCCAATATATTAAAGTAATAAAAAATCTTACTTAATTTTTATCGACTTACATTCTAATTTTGTAAGTAACAAAATTTGGACTGCTAAGTAGCCTCGGTATGAGAATATACGGGACATACAAATATATTATATATGTATAGTATAGACACGTTTGTATAGGACATACGTACGTATAATGTCGATTTCTTATATCTATATTATTAAAGAGGCCAGTCGTGGCGCAGGGGCACAAAGTGTGACTGTAAAATCGACTGGTTGTGAGTTCGATCCCCACTCGAGGAGATGAAATATTTACTTAAATTTATATTTCCATTTCTTCGCTCTGGTGTCGAGGACGAGCGCGGCGATCTGCCACTTCTGCCACTCAACAAGCAACAGAAAGTGGGGAACGGCGTGTGTTAACACTAGGTTCCATCTGCCTACCCTGCAGTGTGCGGGATACAGCGTGAAGCTGATATATTTGAAATGATTACTATAATTACAAAATAAGTTCCTTGTTTAATTGTTCAAAGTTAAAAACTTTATTTCAGTAAAAATCGAATAATATAATTTGATGGTAAATTGGTAAATCAAGAAAACACAATTATATTATTAAATTATACTATTATTATACGTTAATTAAGTTTGATTCGTTAATTAATATTGAATAAACCGAATCAATTTTTTGTATCAACAGCGGTTTTAATGATATTTTTGCTTTCGTTATTATATTATTGCGTTATATTATCACTTAGAATGCTCGAAATGTTCCACAAAATGACTTTTCCCTTCTAAAATTAAATTATGGTCGACTCGTTCAGCGTCTTACAAGTCTTTGGTGTATAGTTTATTTCTTGTTGGCACGAAATATACAAATTTTATTATGGAATTTGTACATTTCCAGAATTCGGCGGTAAGTGGGAAACGGAGTGTCTTAACATTAGGTTCCCTTTGCTTTCTCTGCTGTGTGAAGCTGATTATTTTTTATTATAATTTTTTTATAGCGGGGTATTCTGAAGACTCCGACTACACTTCGGACCTTAACTACCCAGTGGGCCAGCACGCCAACTGCAGCGCGTCGCAGTTTCGAAGTGCAGCACATCAGATGCATACGCCACAGGTTAAATTAAATAACTTTTTGTTCATTTTATTACGTAGCTAAAAAAGATTATATTAGTTATTTTTAACATTTTTTAAAGTGTTATTCCACACTTAGAAAAGAAAAATTCTTATTTAAAAAACGTATAAAAATTTGAACGTAGCGGGACTCGTGTCCTGTTCACGTGAACGTATGGCTTAGTAGTCAGAACGCCTGGTCGGTTTCCAGGGGGCGCGGGTTCGAGTCCCGCTAAGTTAAATTTTTTATACGTTTTCTTAGATTTAATGCTATATCAATAGTTATGATATAAAGAGCTTATGTTGATTTTTACATTAATTATTTTTATGTACAAAATATAACAAAAAGTAAGAATTAGTTTGGGTCATTTATTACACTTTCAACTTTTATAATACATTAATAAACAAAAATATGTATAATTTTTTTTTCTAATTTCAGAGGTCTTTGGAGGCATCTCGAGAAAATTCGTATGAAAGGGATGAATACCACCTGCACGGCGACACCGACCCCCTCTATTACAACAGCCAACCTAGGACTAATAGGTATTAAAATAAAAATATAATATAATATAGAATAAGTAATATTAAATGATTATTTAGTTATTTTACGTTATTTTTTTTATTGTTTACCAAATATTTTCATATATATATATTGTAAATATTTAAAACGAGTTGAAAATTTTAAAAAGAATAAATCAATGTCTCCAGAACTCGGCGGAAAGTGGGGAACGTAGTGTCTTAACATTAGGTTCCCTCATCTACCCTGCTGTGTGCGGGATACAGCGTGAAGCTGAAAAAAAAACGATCTTTTATGTAACTTATTATATTTACATATAAATTAATTTGAAAGTCTATCAAATCAAGAGTTATGGTACTGTCGCCCGGAGAACTTAGAAGTTTAGGGAATTCATCGTTAGGTTGGATTTGTTTTTATTGTATTTGAATATTGGGTTAGCATATTGTAATATCAGAAGTTATCTTAAGTATTGAGGAGAAATGTAATAACAAAAGCTATTTATCATGGAATTTAAATATAATTAATGTTGTATTTCCTTGGCCGTAATAATATTTGCTAACAGAATGCCAAGGAACCTTTTACCGTTAAACATAAAATAGCTTATATGTTATTAAATTAACGACGACGACGAGGTCAGTCATGGTGCAGAGACGCAGAAGTGTTTGTGCGACTGGTTGTGAGTTCGATTCTCAGTCTGAATGTTTTTTCACTCAGTCGCCCTCTGCCTATCTTGCTAAATGGGGGTACAGTGAGAAACTGAAAAAAAAAATAACATACCAAATTGGTAAATTGGTAGCTTTTTTAGTGTCAATTAATATTAAAAATATTTTTTACAGTTATTGTTACATTTATTTTAAAGCTTTTACTAAAATCATATGTCGAATATATATGATACTTTTCATAGCTCTACATATTCTATTGGAGCTCTAGTAACTGAGGCTTTTAATAATATAAATTTCAAATAATTTAAAGTTATCTTAATAGTTAATAGTTAAAGAAATATACAATATGAACCATTTTTAGTTCATATTTTTTATTTTATATAGGAAATATAAATAATCTAATACATATTTATTATTAATTTATATAAAGACATATAAATAAGTTATTATTAATGCAAGAAATTATAAAATGCCAACTAGATTTATACATAAAAATTGTTGAAGATTACTTAATTTCGTTATGAGGCCAGTCGTGGCGCAGGGGCAGAAAATGTCTGTAAACGCGACTGATTGTGGGTTCGATCCCAAGTCAACTTAACTTAGCGCCACACTGTATCTTTAGCGGGGTAGTCAGAGAGAACGGAGCGCCAAACACTACGGTCTCTATATACCTCTTTCGCCTTGTCCACACACAACATCCAAATCTCTGTCATCCATCAAATCTAATTATTCATTCATATTCTCTTCCATCCCTCTTCTTATATTCCACGCCATTTATTGCTCTGTCCTCCATCACCCACCGTTCTGGACATGGCGTGTTGGGTGGCGGTCCGCTGCTGGCAAGCCTTCCATCTTGGATTCCCACTCGAGGAAATGAAACATTTATTTATATTTTTTTTCATTTAGTCGATTCATTTTCTGGTGTCGAGACAAAGCGTTGTGCTGAGATTTGGCATTTAACACGCAATGCCTCCAGAATTCAGCGAAAGTGGAGGACGAAGTTTCTTAATACTAGGTACCCTCTTCCTAACCTGCTGTGTGTGGGATACAGCGGGAAGCTTAAATAATTAAATAATACTTAATGGTTTCGTTTTTAACAGAATAGAGACGTGGTCGCAGTTGCACGCGCAGGCGAGTGTTGAGTCGGCTATATCGTGGAGGACGGCGGCAGATTGGCAATCCGGAGGTACATACATATATTTTAATTCTTTTAATTTAACTTCATGCAATGTTCTGCATGTCACGTCTTAAATATTGTTTTATTGTCCGTCTGTCTGTCTCTCTGTCTGTCAAGAGCCTTTATCTCGGGTAATCAAAATTAATAGGGTACTTCCGGTTGACCTAAAATTATAAAATTTGGCAGTCAGCATCTACAGGTAGTACTAGTTTTGGGAAAAATCTAAGACTACATATTTGTTATTAAATCCTAAAAAATAATAGACTTAAAAGGGGGGAAAAATTTGATATTAAAACCACTAGTTCAAATGAAGTATCATCTCTTTGTGAAGAAGTGAAGTATCATCTTTTTTATCAGATAAAAGGGCTCTAAACTAAGCTTGAATATCTGAAAACACTCATGATCTCTAATTATTCTATGCAACACTCGGTGGTTGAGTCTGACTCACGCTTGGCCCGTTTTTAATATACATATATCCGTCTTCCTACTGTAGCCTACCATCATTGTGCTCGTTCTGCTTGCAAAATTGAAACATAATAAAATAAGGCATTTTAAAATTGTAATTATATGCAAAGTGCGTCAAAGCACTACACAAAAGACACCAATAAAAGAAACAAATAAAAATGTGATAAGACATTCCTTAAATCAACGAGAACAGTCATTCAGACGTGTGATAACAGACCATACATGTGATAATCACACATATGTAAGTCATCAAAGATCCACGTATGTGATTAGAGACATTTTGTCGGTGTCTGACACATGTGAATTTAGAACTACACATGTGTAGTTACATGTGTACACATGTGACTACACATAATCACACATCGAGATGTTTGATCATATGATTTAAATTTAATTAAACAATTTAGACAAAAAAAAATCCATTGGTTTATGGTTCTCAATAAGATGTTGTCTTTTTATTTTCAGAGGAACAAAGAAGGCCAAGCCTTGAGCGTCAAAATACTTTGTATGACGATAGCATAGGATACGGGTACGACCCATACACCACTAGTACGCACATTAGGTAAGTTATCAGATAAAACTAATATAGAGTTAGGTATTATGTACATCTTATTATATCAAATTAGGCCAGTCGTGGCGCAGTGGCACAAAGTGTGACTGTAAAACCGACTGGTTGTGGGTTCGATCCCCACTCGAGGAGATGAAATATTTACTTAAATTTATATTTCCATTTCTTCGCTCTGGTGTCGAGGTTAAGCGCGGCATTGAGTTCTGCCACTCAACACGCAATGCCTCCAGAATTCGGCAGAAAGTGGGGAACGGGGTGTCCTATGACAATAGGTTCCCTCTGCCTACCCTGCTGTGTGCAGGATACAGCGTGAAGCTGATTTGATTTGATTTATTATATCAAATAATGTAAAAAAAGTTTTCTGTTTATCGTTTGTTCTTAGTTAAGCTCCAGTTATAAGTATAGAAAAGTACAAACTTTGCGACATTTAATTCAATATTTCTTTGGCAATAAAAATAATAATGTAAAATTATACATGGTTTTTTAGAATAAATATAAGATTTCCTTATATTTCTATTGCCTTTTTTTAAGCAAAATTTAATATTTTTCCAAAAATACACACCTGGGCTGATAAACACATTATCTTTACTCTCACTCAACTTATAATATAATTTGCATGAACAGGGACCATTCACATATATCGCAACAGGCGAGCTACGAGGAGTTCTATGACTCCAGCAGTTACCCGTACCCATATAGTCAGTGGGAGGGACGCTACTTCTACGATGAATGCGGACTCACCCCCACTGAATATGAGAATATTGTTAACAAACGACGCTCGTCGGTTGTGCAGTTGCCGCAAATGCCGCCTAAACAGGTATTTATATGAAAATCCAACTTTTATCTCTTTATGACTATAAAACATAAAGAGATAAAAATTGAAACATGAAGAGATTATTTTCGCATCACCAGTATCCCGTATAAATCAGTGTAGGAACCTAGGACCTAGCTTCTAACCTTATAGCACTCCGTCACATACTTTTTGTGAAATTTTTCGAGACATTGCATGTTAAGTTGCAGAAATCGACGCCGTGCTTGGTCTTCTTATCAGGGCAAGAAAATGAAAATTTAATTAATCTATTATTAGAAGATTTTTTATATGTTAAAAAGTAAATATAATAGTAAGTAACAAGTATCACATATGTATATTTATATACATTCCAAATGTGTTTCCGTCAGTCTCTAAAACTATATTTTTATAAGTAATTTTATGATGTTTCACAGTTTTCAAGATGAGATTTTAGGGACATTATTAGCTTAAAATTTTAAAAATAATATTACATGAGAAATAAAACTTGATTAAATTTTAATTTAATATTATATGTTTGTTTCAGTTACCGCCGTCGTCACGATATTCTGATTACAATGAGATGGCACCGTACAGACCTCGGCCGCGACGGACCGCAGCCAGTCTTCCAGGTAGGACATAAAAACAACAATCTAACATTAGCAACCTATAAAATTTGAATAAAAATAGGCAGTTTTCTAATTTATTTTCTTTACACTTCATATTTGTAGGTTCAATCTCTACTCGAGAGAATCAATTATTATTTTTTTATATTTTAATTTCTTCGCTCGGGAACTAAATCGAAAATCTAGCATTGAATTCGGCCACTCAACACGTAATACCCCGGACAATTCGGAAATGGAAAGTGGGGAACGAAGTGTTTTAATACTAGGTTCCCTCTGCGTACCCTGCTGTGTGCGGAAATAGCGTGAAGCTGATAATAATTCATACTCCTGAGTGGAAAGCCAACCCGCAACCGTCGCGCTTACAATCAGACGTGTACCATTGTGGTTTTACAAATGTATATCATAATAAAATGGTAAATACATATAATAATAGCAATATACATATGTTAATAGCTACACCATCGTCAACGCCTAAACGCTGTAGAGCGCTACCAGTGCCGCCCGCCGCCGACTCGTGGGGGCGCCGAGCGCGCCGGCTGCCGCGCCCGCCCGCGCCCCGCGCCGCGCCCGCAGCGCCCCCCGCGCCGCCCGCGCCCGCTGCGCACACGCACGTGCCTTACACACAGCGTATGTATACCACGTTCATATATATGTATATTAGTACGATAACAACTATAAGATATAACTCTAGGAGGTTTCGGTATTCCATTCCAAAACATTTAATTCCTATGCAGTATATTTCGGTTCTCATACTATTCATTAATTCGGTTGTTATATTTATTTTTCTACACACATTTTCTTTATATATAATCTTCTACTTTCCTTTTTTTAAGACAATGGGTTTTGAGAGACAGAACTTTAACTTTATGTCTAGCCATGTTTCACAAAGATTTCAAAGTACCAAAATAAAAGCAAAGATTAAACTGTACCACCGTGGCACAGAGGCGCAAGCGTGCGATTGTGGATTCGATTCCCATTCGCCAGAATGAAATATTTAAAATTTCGTTTTCTCTATTTGGTAACGTGGCAAAGTGCGGCGTTAATTTACGCCATTTAATGAATCTACCACCGACCAGAAAGCAGTTTTGTTCAGAAGAGCCAGAAACTCAAGTCAAGAACTTTTTTCAATGTATAATATAACTTTCAATTTTGTCAATGATACAGCTTAATAATTATTAAGACTATCAGCTATTCTGGATGACTTTCTATAAATATTAAGTCTATACATTTTTATTCTGTAAATATTCAGTGAGCTTTACTTGTTAGAATATTAATAGTTTTTACAGGTACTTTAAATTTATTTAATACCTCGAGAATTCGGCGCAAAGTGAGAAACGGAAGTGTCTACACATAGTATCTTAAAATTAGATTGCTAGATTCCCTCTGTCTCTGCCTACTCTGCTATATGTGAGATACAGTGTGAAAAATACAGAAAAACGATATGAAAAATACAGAAAAAAAATGTTTACACTTTTTTGAAATAATATCTGGAATAAACAAGTAAAATATATTTTTTCTTTCATTTTACATGTTTTGTATGTATAAAAAGAATAATAATATTAATTAACTTTAATATCTTTTTTGATTCTTGTAGAACCCGAAAGAACTGTGCCCGACGTTACGAGTTACGGTTACGACAGTTACGGGTACCAATCACAATACCAAGACATGCATACCACTGCCAACGAACAGTACCAAGACACCAATTATAATACGAGGTGAATGCTTTTGTTATTTAAGGTTGTATTGTATTAATTACTTCACTTTTTGGCATTTTTCCTTCTAACTTGTATGTAACGATAACTGAGGGATATATTAGTATTCATCTATTTACCGTCGTGGCGCAGTGGCACAAATGTGTGACTGTAACGTGACGGTTGTGGGTTCGATTCCCATTTGGGGGAATGCATTATTATTTACTCATATTATGATGTTTTCGCTCTGGTGCCAAGGAAAAAGCGTGGCATTGAGTTCCGTCACTCAACGCGCAGTGCCTCGAAAATTTCGACAAGAAGTGGGAAACGGATAGGCGGGATACAGCGTGAACTTGACTGATTTTGATCTATTTACAAAGGAATAGTTAAAATCTATCAATATAATAAAACTAGTCGAACGAACAAACGTTAAATTTGTATCAACATTTTGTATATATGTAGCTTTTGTAAATATATGTTTTAAAAGATAGTACAATATTTTGCCTAAATGTGATTTATTCGTATACTAATTGTTTATTCGTGTATTAATTCGTAGTCAATTAGTAAAAATCTATGCATTAATATTAATAAAATGAGAATAAATACAATAAAAATGTTATTAAATTATGACAAATGTTACATTTACTAATCAAGTATGTTTTCCATTATATAATTTATCTAAATCAGCTTCACGTGTATCCCGCGCACAGCAGGGTAGGCAGAGGAAACCTAGTGTTAAGTCACTCCGTTCCCCATTTACCGTTCGCATTGCGTGTTGAGTGGCGGAACTCAACGTCGAGCTTTGCCTCGACACCAGAGCGAAGAAATAAAAATATACATGTAAATAAATATTTTATTTCCTCGAGTGGGGATCGAACCCACGACTAGTCGATTTTGCTGTCACACTTTGTGCCCCTGCGCCACGATTGGCCTCTTTTTATTTATGTATTATTTATTTAACTATGATCATAAATTATGTTTTGTTTAGTTATGATGAAGATGGAATGCAACCTTTCTTTGATGAAACACCGCATGCAACACCACCGGCCGCGACAGGTAATTTATGCACTTTTTGTCTATTTTCTCCAGTAAAACAGGCTTTATCTCGTATATAGCAAGACAGGCAAAGATAAACTAATATCAAAACACGCCGTTCTCCATTTTCGCCCCGTCATACTTTGTTCTACTCAAGCAAGGACATAAAAACAATTAATTTCTCGGGGTAGTAATCGAACCCACAGCCATCGAGCTTACAGCCAGACACTGTATTTCTATACCACGACAGCTTAAAGTTAATTATGATTTTTTATATATTTAAGTATATAATTTATATATCTAAAAATAAAATAAATCTTACTTTAAATTGAAATAGCATGATTTATCACTGACATTGAATACAGTTTCAATGTTTACTGATAAAAATTTCCGCTACGGGAGCAGTATTACTTTTGCAGATTAATTTAATCATTAGTTTATTGTTGTGTGTCGAATGAAGAAGATGGTGGAATTGTTTAATAAATATTACGAAAGTTTTACGTTTACAATGTTTAAATGTTTGTGTCGTTTTTCAGCGCAAAAGACGACATGGGCTGAAACGGAGAGTTCGACGCAATTTTCATACCCAGTGAAAACTGAGGAAGATTCTGTGATAAATAAACTATCATCAAAAATTCACTCATTAATTCAACCACCTGTAACGACTAAGCAAGAAATGTATCATGATAAAACTCATCAACAATACGACAAGCATGAAGAAAAACAATTTCAAAAATTAGATCATCAAATTGATCCACTCAAAAAAGACCATAACGATTATTTAGATAAAAAGTCCGATTTTCAATATAAGTTTGATAGTTTATTCAAAACTGGAAACGACTTAAAACAAACTGATAATAGTCAACAATATCAATTTCAAAGTGACACAAAACAGTATACAACGCAACAAGAGATACAAAAAGAAGAGAAAAATTACTATGGTGAACAAGAATATCCAAAGGAGCATCAGTATCAATTAGATCAGCAATATAAACAGGACCAGCAATATCAACAAGATCAGCTCTATCAACAGGATCAGCAATATTTACAAGATCAACAATACAAAAATGATTCAACATATCAGGAAAATCAACAGTTTCGACTAGATCAAGATTACGAGATTGGTCAGGAGTATCAACAAGATCAACCATATGAACAATCTCAACGAGATCAACTATATCAACCAGATCAACAATACCATCAAGATGAGCAGGATGAACAATTTAAGCAGGATCAACAATATAATCAAGATCAACAATATAAAGCTGATAATCAATACCAACACGATAACCAATATCAAACAGATAATCAATACCAACACGATAGTCAATACCAACAGGACACCCAGTACCAACAGGATAATCAATATCAACAAGATAATCAATATCGACAAGACAACTACCAACAAGATCAACAATATCAACAGGATCAACAGTACCACCAGGAAAAGCAATATCAGGATCAACAATACAATCAAGGTTCACTTTATCAGCCAGAAGATCAATATTTGCAGGAACAAAACTACCAACAAAATCAGCAAGATCAATATGAAAAGCAACAGCAAGAGTTATATAATCAACAAGAACTTCAAAAGCAGCAACAAATATTACAAGATCAGCAACGACAACAACAGCAGCAGCACCAGCAGCAACAGCAGCAACCAATGCCAAAACTTCCAACACAACAACTTCAATCAACTGTTTTAACCGGAGCGGCTACATTAGGTTCACTAATGGCAGGTGGAGCGAAAAAATTGGGAAGTCTATTTGGTGCCGCTGCTGCTGCTGTTGCAGCTCCAGCTGTAAGTCAGCAACAACAACATACGCAACCACAATCACAGTCACAGCCCCAGCCCCAAATTCAGCCATCGTTTACGTCAACAACACATATCTCGCAAACGACGTCAAGTATGGCCCCTACTTCACTTACGAGTACTACCTCAATATCAGAAACAACATCCGTCCCAGATGTGACATCAGTGCCAACTGTGACTACGTCAGCCCCTATGTTACCAAGAACACCTTCTCTTCGAAGACAAGAATCGATACAACGACCCTCAGTGCGTCGAACACGGACCCTACCTGATGCTCCAGATGATTATTCTGGAAGCTTCGATGAAAGTGCCTACGAGGACGAGTACCATAAGACTGAACTTGATCAAGTGGATCGCGATAGGACATCGTTGGATAGGTATCACGAAGACGATATCATTCATGAGGATGTCACTGAAGAAGAAAAGGCGGCAGAGGAATCCAACATACAGAAAACTGCATCGCCAACGAAGACTTTATCACAAGTCAGGAAACCTTCTGTGGATAGTTATCACAGTCAAACGCCTTCCATACTTGATCGAAAAACTTCACAAGGTTCATTTATTTCGCAACATGAAGAAAAGCTTACGATACCAACAACATTAGAAGGTGAGTTTTATGTTATTATAGAATTAGGTATTAGAATTTTATCATTATGCTATTTTTTATGAGTATATTATAGCTACTGAATTAAATTAAATATGTCTCAATTAGTATTTATTTAATAATATTTAATTCAATAACTATGAATGAAAAAATAAAATTTGTTCACAGAGCAAGCAATGGATAAATCAAAAGTGACCTTTCAAGAAGAACGTCCAACTTACCATGAAGTTCCCGAAGAAGGTCTTTCAAGACAGGAATCGTTCGATCAGGATGTGGGGTATGCCGATGACCAAGAGCCTTACCAAGATGATGCGTTTAGAGAAGACGATAAATTTACAGACCAAGAGAGGTTCGATGAATCTGACGAACAATATCCTGAAGATAGTGTCTTTAATGAAGATCAAGATAGGCAAGAAGAGATAGAACCAATGGACTTTCATCCGGAGCAACCTAAACTCACTCCAAAACAAAGGTGGCATCGAGCATACAACAAAATCGTCATGCAGCTAAACGTGAGTTATTTTACAATTTCGAACGGATGAAACAGATATTTTTATACTTCATTCAATTTAATAATTTTATATTATTTATTTTATTTTAGAATTATATTTTAGTCTGTTTCAATCGTTTCTTTTATTTCTTTGAAACATTATTTTTGTAATGCAAATGGAGAACTTTGTATGTGTATTTTTAGAGGTTTATAAATGTACGGATTGTAAGGTAAGTTTTATTTTCGTATTCTATTTTCATATAATTTAAAAACAACAAAAATAACTTGTGTGTAACACACGTAGTAGAAGTGAAGTCTTAAAAAAAATTGGTTTCACGATAATGTAGTTCGGGAAGAGGATAATTGTAGGTTTTAGTAATGATTTTAGTGATACAAGGTCTGATAGTGATGTTACAATTTATTTGTATTATATATATTACAAAGATTTATTCAAACTCAGAACTTACATTTGCGATACATGATATAATACAAAAGGTTTATAGTAACTAAAGTATGAAATAATATACATATGTCATTTTCTTCCATGTTAAACCTTATGATTTTTTGCGTCTCTCTCTTTTTACTGTCGCTTTTTCGTTTCATCGACTTTCAAATCACAACGATACTAAAAAAGTTTTCACTACAAAAAAAAATAATAAAATAATACCTAAAAAAGTATACATAAGTTGAATAATAAAATTAAAGTCGTTCAAATTAATTTATTTATATTAATGATATGTATTATTAACAAGTCCTATTGCTAAAATAGGTAGAGATATGTGAAAATTATACCGTTGGCTTATCTATATTGAACGTTGAAGAGACGTCGTACGTAATTTAACACCTTTGCAAAATATGGTTAGCATTATTACTTTACAAAGATTAGAGTGTAGTTTACGACTGTCTGAAAACTCAATCAAGTTTGTATATTTTATTGAAGTTAATCAAGGAGTGTCTGGCTCTATGGGTGTCCAATTAAGTCTTAGTTAAGTGCGTCTTTGTCTTTATAGTCCATGCTAATAATCATTAAAAATATTTTATTATATTATATGACTTTATCAATACGAGCAATCAATAGCAGCACTCAGAGCTGTCAATTAGTATTTAACTGTCGTCAACTGGTAAAAACTACAATTCTACCACTTATATCAATTGATATAAATTAAAAGCTAATTTACGGTTATAAACGAGACTGTTAGGTATAATATTATCATAGATAAATGTATATTTTAATACTAGTAATGCCTTATACAAACTATAGTATTTTAATCCCGCTGTGAAAAAACATTCCTATATAAACTACTGCTGGGAAATGGGAAAATGCTGTTACGTTCTGAAACTGTTAATGGTCTGACCTTGGTCATAACTAAAGCTTAGCGTAACAAAGAAGTCAGCTTTAAATTAGAATCAAAAGAAGTGAGATGCTTTTGCTAAGGTACGGCGTCTTAATGTTTTAAAATAGTTTTGCATTTTATATACAAATATTACTAGTACTACATACTTCTAATTTCGACATATTTTTAAAATATTTTTATTATAAATACATTTAGTTATATTATTTTAAATCTAAATATTCTGTCGAATTTCAATTCTATTATTTTTTTAATTAAATATATGGAAGAAAACATATTTTTTTCTAAAGATCATTATTCCTACGCACTTATCTTAAATGTATCCAACTAAATTTTATTATATTAACGTGAAATATGTAGGAAATATAAAAATAATTTTTTTTCTAGCTTCAAATAAGAGTTCTTTAATGAGAAAAGTTGTTCAATAAAGTTGTAACAAGTTTGGTATGATCCAGAATCGGAATATTGTTTAGCTTGCGGCGTAGTATTAATCGAATATACTTATATAATTTGACAATAAAGATCATAAAGTACTTTATTTAGAATACAGATTAATTAAAATGCTCATTAATTTGATATGGTATTTTATTTAAAAGGTAAAAGCCTCAAGTGAAGGATTGATATTGTAACATTAGATAAATAAATGAATTATCAAACAGCGTTTCCAAGAGACGTTACATGTCTCTGCTTAGGCGTCCCGTCGCCTAACGTTGCTTAAGTGGTACCGCCCGTCGAGTCCCATGACGCCTTTGAACCCGATCAGTTCATTAGTTTCACTGAGTTACGATATCCACGCACACAAAAATCCACGATTTTCTCAGTCCGCAAACAGGCCTTGTCGCGTACACACATGCAAGTAAAGAGAAATTTACTAACTATTTTCTAATTTAAATTTTGTCACTTTGAACGATGTCACCGGAAACCAGCGAGGACGCGGTATCTCTATCCTGCGGGCGACCATGGCCCTAATAATCGCGACGCGCGCGCACCTATCAGCTATTTGTATGCTAATTAATTTGACTTCAGGTGTAAATTTTTAGTATTTGTGTTTTTGATGCGACGTGAATAAGTTACGTGTTCAGCGTGTCACACGAAATAGTCGTCATGGTTCGTAATAAAAAGGGCCAAGCGGTCAGTGAGGCTGATGTACGATGTGATGCGTTTGCGTCCACTCGATCTAACGCTAGTGGCTCCCGTCTAAGAGTCCGTCGTGGCTCCAGCTTAACTGATCTGGACAAATTACGGTGTAGTGCGGGTTCGAGTGGCGGCGGGTCAATTGGTGACTTAATGAATATGTTCAGTGGAAGTGCTAATTCTATTGGTAGTGACACTCTGATAGCTAGAACTGTGCCTTTAGAAACAGTTCGTCGTAACATACCACCAGTGTCTACCCCACCGCCACATCCTCCACCATCTCCTCTCATTCACATGTCAAGACCAGTGGGTCCCCTGACGATGGCCCAAAGAACTCTTAGATTTAGTAGGCTTCTGAAATACCAGCCTTGTTCAACCGACGTTGTTATATTGCTGGTAAGTCTTAATTTTATTCATAAAAAACATAATTGCACTTTTACATTAACTTTTTTTCTAATGCTTATAAAATTGCAATTTTATCATAAAAAAATATAGATTAGTTTTTATGATATCATTGCGGTTATCATTAGATAGGATTAGCAAGGGAAATAGAATAAGTGTGTATTATCTATGAAAGCTTTTAAAAGTGCACGCTTCGATTATATGTTATTATAAAAGTGGTAAAGATATTATTAATATTAATATACAGTTTTGTAATATAAAACTATTATGAATGGAATGTAAATTTACACACAATTTTTTTATTAGTGTAAGTTTTTATGGTTTTATTTAAATAGGTCAATTTCCTAAAGAAATGAAATGCAGTATTCTGTAATTTCATTGTCAATCAAGCATTTCAAGTAGATTTCCGTCAATGGTGGAAATCGAATATTTTTTATAGTATGTTGTCGATAAATTTAGTCTGTTTTACCCAACTGCACGAGGCAAAAGAGGGTAAAGTGTGTATCAGTCTCATAATGTACGTTTGCTCCTATGTGCCGGTGTAGACACAAACGCATTAACTAATTTTGATGATTGCTAGTTACGTCAATCGACTTATCTTAACCTTGCTTTAGTCAATAAGCACACGAACAAATCATCATAAAAAATATTATTATTATTATTTTTGACAGAATTTTAAATTATTGGCCTAGTTTTCCATTTTAAAATCTTTTTGCTACAACCTAAATCCAAACACTTTTAACGTTTTTTTTCATAGCGTATATACTTTATTGAGATATTTTCCGACTTAAATTGTACATACTAGCTAGTAATATATGTAAACTGGCCATTCCTTTTAGTACAGTTTTAGTTTTTTTGTATACTAATGGGAACTCAAAGGAATTCTTAATTCAAATAACTCAACGCTTAATGTTAAAAAACTATTTTTTTCTAAAACGTTTACATTCTACAAAAGCTTACATGCTTAGTACTAATAAAAGAAGAAAATATTTTCTAAAAAATATTTCTTATGTAATTAAGTTACTTAATAGTAATTGTTAAGCATATTTCTTCATAAATTTCAATAGATATTTAAGTTTTGGCATCTCGATGTTGTGAATGCATCTGTTGAAGTCACCAATTACTTTGACTGAATGGGTCATCATTCTTGAGATGATGTCCTTAAGGCAGACTCCCAAATCGGAGACTTCTTTGAAGCCATGTATGGCGATCTCCGCCATAACCACGGGAAATGGCGACGTTTCATATAAAAACTAAAATAAAAATATAACCAATTAATTTAATTTGAGACCAGTCGTGGCGCAGGAGCACAAAGTGTGACCGTAAAACCGACTGGTTGTGGGTTCGATCTCCACTCGAGGAGATGAAATATTTATTTATATTTATATTTCCATTTCTTCGCTCTGGTGTCGACGCAAAAGCGCGGCGTTGAGTCCTGCCACTCAACACGCAATGCCTCCAGAATTCGGCAGAAAGTGGGGGCCGGAGTGTCCAAACACTAGGTTTCCTCTGCCTACCCTGCTGTGTGCGGGATACAGCGTGAAGCTAAAAAAAATATATAACGATAAGTAAGAAAGTAACGAAAGTATAGTAAGTAGTAAGGTTTTTTAAGTATCTGGCTGTTTTAAATGTAAACATATTAGCAACAGATAAAATCTACCGTAGCTTGCACCGTACTTCCCAGCCCGGTGACGCTGTCAAGACCATTCCAGGTCAACAGCATTAAGTCCATTCGAAAAAAAAAAAAAAAAAAAAAAATAANAAAAAAAAAAAAAAAAAAAAAAAGCACCGTACTTCACGTTTCAACTTCAAAAAGTGGCCAACTCCAACATTAAAATACTTATGTTACGTTCGAATTTACAACCATCTCATTCAATTTAATTATATAAATTTAAAAATTTTTTTTACTCAATACTACTTCAATAATCCTTACCACAGTCCTTTCGAGATCTTGACTTTCGTGAGAGCAATTACCACCAACTTGTTGCTGTTTCTGACACTCGAACAATTTAGAAGCTGAATATTTCTTTAGATTTTCCAGCGTTTCAAAATGTACTTGTAACTTTTCTGTTGAATCGAAATTAATTGAATATATTAATATATATGTAATAACTTTTAAAAGTTATATCGATATTGAATTTAGATTTCTTTTTTTTCACGCTGTGTCCCGCATGTAAACAGAGGGATCCTAGTGTTAAGACACTCCGCTTCCCATTCTCTGTGGAATTCTATTAGCATTTTTGTTGAGTAACGGAACTTAAAACCGCGCTTTGCCTTGACACCAGAGCGAAGCAATGAAAATATTCAATATTTTATTTCGTGGTGGAAATTGAACCCACAACCTGTCAGGATTACACGTTTATCTCCACGACTTGTCTCTTTGGAATTTAGTTAAAATAGTTTTAATATAATATTGATATGCATAGTTTGTTCTATGTATATGTATGCAGTTGTTTCCATAACATCCTGCTATTAATGGGTCAAACAATGAAAACACGGAAGGCGTTACTACAATATAGAATTCTAACATGTTATACTTTCACAGTTTAGATAGTAAATGATTTAATAAAAAAATATGTTATATATACATTTTATACAACATATATCTACAGAATGGCAGGTACTAGCGAGGATGTTACGGTGAGAATGAAGAAGAACGTGCTCAGCTGGTTTGGGCACGTCGAACGAATGAGTGATGCAAGAATGGCAAAAAAGATTTATCATGGAAAAGTGAGCGGTAAGAGAGGTAGGGGGAGACCTCGGTTGACCTTCGAAAACACAGTATCAAAGATACTGGAGGAAGGTCACGTAAAAAGCATGAGGACCCCCCGAAGGGCATGTATGAAGAGGTTGATGACAGTGGACGAGGCGAAAGAGGTATGTAGAGACCGTAGCGTTTGGCGCTCCGTTCTCTCTGACTACCCCGCAAGGGATAAAGCGTGAAGATAAGTAAGTAAGTAAGTAAGTATATATCTATAAATAATTAATAATTGATTGGGGAAATTTTATATCCATTGAATATTTTTATTTCTTCATCTAGCTTATAGGTAACGCAAAAACATATTTTTGAAGTTTCAGGAATGTAACAAAGACTATTTTTGTTGTAACGAAAAGTATGAATTTTTATGGATTCTTGTGAATTAATATGAATAAAGTTATTATTCGGCGTAGGATCCCACAAGCACCATTTCATCACATGTACTACATGTGACAGAAGCTATAATAAAATCAAATAACTTTTAATGTCAGTTTCACGCTATATCCCGCACACAGCATTGTAGGCAAAAAGAACCTATTGTTAAGACAATCCGTTCCCCACTTTCCGCCGAGTTCTGGAGGCATTGCGTGCTGAGTGGCGGAACTCAACGCCGCGGCTTGCTTCGACACCAGAGCGAAGAAATGAAAATATGAAAGTGAACAAATATTTCATTTCCTCGAACCCACAACCAGTCGATTTTACGGTAACACATTGTGCCTCTGCGCCACGGCTGGCCTCCATAACAAAAACAAATGACTTTTAATGTCATATTCATTTTTTTATATAAATAACAAATAAAAAATTGCAATGTCCTATATATTTTGATAATTTATAGACAAATATAATTGTTCAACATTCATCAGTGCTTCTACAAACTAAGAGCTACATATAAATACCGGTAATATCTAAATAGCCTGTGTTATAATGCGGTAGTGGAGATACACGTAATTTATATCACCTGGCAGCCGCTGTACTCGCTGATAGCCCAGAGCGAGGCATAAGGTCACGTTCTCATCGGCGAGCTGCAGGTTCTCACCCAGGAGCTTAACAATGCTCTCCTTGCAGTACGTACCGTTGCGAGGTTTACGATCGTGAATTATTACCTAAAACGCATATATATTATGCTGAGATTTCATGTAACAAATTTCAGTAGAATTCGTGATAGTGCTGGTTTTCTATCGCATGTTATATATGTTTGTGTTATTTGCTTGTGTTTTTCAATGTTTTTAAATTCTGAGTTTGATATTATGTGATTTTTTTTAACATTTTTAAAGTGTTATTCTACGCTTAGGAAAGAAAAATACTTATTTAGAAAACGTATAAAAATTTGAACATAGCGGGATCTTAACCTGCACCTCTTTGGAAACCGTTCAAGCGCTCTGCCCAACGCTTGAACGTATGGCTTAGTTGGTAAGAGCGCTAGGACGGTTTCTAAAGAGGCGCGGGTTCAAATCCGGCTACGTTCAAATTTTTATACGTTTTCTTAGTAAGTATTTTATGTGATTTTTTTATTTAGTTAAGTTTAAAATTGTCAAGTATTTACATGTGTCTGGTTTCTTAGCTAATAACTTCTTACATTCCGTGAGAAGTAGTTATAAAAAGTATAATATCATAATTATGTACAGTTATTTCTCTAGCTAATTTAGGAGTCAAGATCTTAGTACATTCGTCCTTTATTCATGTACTTTTAAGTTTCTAGTTTCTTAAAATGTGTTTTGTGCGTCGACTATGAAGTATGAGAGCTCTCAGTCTCTTGGTAGCATTTTAGCAGGCGACAGCTCGCTCGTGTGTTCCGGTCCTTAGCCTTAGAGGCTGGCTACCGGTTAATGGTCCGTTCCTATTCCACTATTTCTCTCTTTTCTCTTTAAAACTATTTTATTATTTAAGGCGTTGCCTTAAAATATATAAGTAGCTATGGAGCTATTTATTACGTACTATATTGTATTTTGTGTATATTTAAGAAAAATGTATGTTAATATTGTTATATGAATAATATAAAAAAAAAATTATATACCTGAAAATATAATGATATTTGTTCGAGGTATACTGTCATATAATTGATAGCCTTATCAGCTTCGTTCTTCATGAGAAGTTTGATCTGAGAGACCAGGGTGTCCATGTCCTCTCGAGATTTTTGAGTTCGGACTTGAATATCCGCTATTAACGTTCTGTATCCATTTATTAGATTATCTTGGAAATCTGTCGTCTGAAATTTTGAGACAACAATTAAGAAAATGTATTTTTATATGTAAAAATCAATATTTACATATATATAAGAAATCCGATGAATTTTATAAGTCCCATAAATCAATAAATCAGCTTCACGCTGTATCCCGCACACAGCGGGGTAGGCAGAGGGAACCTAGTATTAAGACACTCAGTTCCCCACCACCAAATTACCATAAATTTTCATAATTTCGTACTCGTAAAATATCAATGTTAAAATAAAAAATATCCACAAAATATTGCCTTGCAGAAACAGGTGAGAAAAGCGATTTCAATAATCTTTACGAATGATTTCCTCAAAAAAAAATCTATGATCAAGTAAATCATCCTGAAACGTAAAACTACCCACCTGTAAAGTTATAACAATAAACACAGAAACAACAACAAAAAGGGTACTACGATTCATTTCCGCTTCTTGAATTCACTGTTCATGTCAACTTATCACACAACACATTATAGTCTGTTAAAACTAGATTAAAACTATTCTCTATTATACAACTATATAATTATATTGATTTTTTATATTAGATTTGAATTTTTTAGTTATTTTAAGAATTATTTCTATATATTTAGAGATTATTATATTGTTTAGTGGTGTCAAATTGCTTGCTGACTATTAAGTGTTCGACTAATGAAGGCGCATTTGTGTTGGTTCTTGTTTTGATTTTCGTTTGCGATTGAGCCGCTTTTGTTATGATTAGGTCTCGAACACAATGGCGTTTTTTTTATTTTTTTTAATTCTACGATTAAAATTATTTTTCAATATAAGAAAATGGAGTACGGAGTCTCTTAACACTTCCTGCTGTTTACCTACCCTGTTATTTGTGGGATATAGCGGAAAATTAAAAGTATTGAGTATGTCTTGCTTTTTTTTCCTTGTAATGTAATGTTATGTAATACAACAAAAGTAGATAAAACGTACATATAAAGCAATAAGTTTATATTATAATAATTCTTAAAGCGACCCTCGACATCGAAGAGCCTCGAAAGCGCCTGATTCTAATCATGACGGCTGTAACCTCAACACCCAGTCGTTGAATATATTATTTTCATTCCCTCGCTTTGATAAGACGATCAAACGCAGAGTTGAATTACGTCGCTCAACACGCCATATATCAAAAATTGGACGGTAAGTAGGGACCATTTCCCACGTGTCTACACTAACAAATTGAACATTAAACCCAGTGTCCCGGTTAGCGTAGGTGGCGAGCATAACATAAAGGCTATCGCAAATGGTTTTAAGGAACATTTTACAGTTATATCACCATTAGGCTCTGTATCAGGTAGTAATAATGATATTTTATCTAGAAGATCTTTTAAGTTTGTTGAGAAGGATATTTTCAAAATTATTACTAATATGACAAAAAAACGGTCTCCTGGGTATGACGGTCTAAGTATTGAACATTTTAGGTATGCAGGGGAGCACCTACCTCGTATACTTGCAAAACTTTTTAATTTTAGTCTGGGACATACCTATTTACCTGAAGCACTAATGCGTACAATTGTGGTGCCTATTGTTAAAAATAAAACGGGGGACACATCTGACAAGAGCAACTATAGGCCTATATCACTTGCAACTACAGCTGCAAAAATGCTTGACAGCTTGCTTAATGGCCACCTCATGAAATATGTGAAACTTCATGACGCACAGTTTGGATTTAAGTCAGGTGTTTCTACAGAAAGTGCTATTTTCAGCCTTAAGCATACTGTAAAGTATTACACTAAGAGAAAAACGCCGGTATACGCGTGCTTCCTGGACTTATCTAAAGCCTTCGATCTGGTAAATCATGAGCTCCTGTGGCAGAAGCTGGAGGATACGGGTATGCCGGCAGAGTGTACGCAGTTATTTAATTTTTGGTATAAAAATCAAAAAAATCAAGTGAGGTGGGCGGGTGCCTTGTCGGATGAATACACTCTTACATGTGGTGTAAGGCAAGGTGGGCTTAGCTCCCCCACCCTTTTTAACCTCTATATTAATCAGCTGATTGAGAGACTCAGTAGCGTCCATGTTGGATGCTACATAGATGGCCAATGCCTCAATAACTTAAGCTACGCTGATGATATGGTGCTGCTGAGTCCCTCAATCAGAGGCTTAAGAGAATTGATAAGTATCTGTGAATCGTATGCGGCGGTAAATGGTTTGGTGTATAACGCTAAGAAAAGTGAAATTCTTGTATTTAAGGCCGGTCACCGTTCACCTAGTCATGTGCCGCCAATTACTCTAAACGGGTCCTTATTGAATAAGGTTATAAAATTTAAGTACTTGGGTCATATAATTACAGAGTGCTTAAGCGATGACGAGGACATTGAGAGAGAGCGTAGGGCGCTGGCGGTAAGAAGCAATATGGTCGCACGCAGGTTTGCCCGTGGTGACGCGGTTGTCAAGATTACCCTATTTCGGGCATTCTGTCAATCGTTTTACTCGGGAGGCCTGTGGGTGAGCTATACGCGTCGAGCCTACAACGCACTACGCGTGCAATATAATAATGCCTTCAGAATGTTGTTGAATCTGCCGCGGTTCTGCAGCGCCTCAGGAATGTTCGCGGACGCGCGGGTGGACGGATTCCACGCTATAATTCGTAAAAAAGCATCGTCCCTGCTGCGGCGCATGAGGAGCAGTCACAACAGCATTCTGAAGACAATTACGGCCCGCCTAGATTGTTCTATTCAAAAACATTGGATAGAAACAATAACCGGCCAAATAAAATAATATATAAATAACAATAACTAACATAATTCATAAGAAAAAATTGTTACTAACACACTAACACTATACAGATATGGATTTTAATCTGAAATAAATTATTTTTATTTTTTTTTTTTATTTTTTTTATTTAACACTACGCTCTCTGCCTACTCTTGCTATATCCGGGATACAGCGTTAAACTTAAAAATAATAAAATAATATAAATTAAAGTTTAAGAAAGCTCCTCCTATTAAAATCAAAAAATCAGCTTCACGCTGTATCCCGCACACAGCAGGCTAGGTAGAGGGAACCTAGTGTTAAGATACTCCGTTCCCCACTATTATAAGAAAGCTATTATTTTTATAAATCTATGTAACAGCGTCCTTATATTGAAAACTCGGTGACGAACTATATTGACTTGTTTGATGGCATTAGTTTATACTAGGTTAAATTGTTATCGCGTAAATCATGCGATTTGAATGCTAATTCATTTGAATGTTATCATTTATTGTGTATTTTTCAGATAGCGTGATTGAGATCACTGTTTAGATATTGGGATCTAATTGTTTTTGTTTTGGTTTTTGATATTAGTACATAAGTATACCTTATTAAATATATTTTATTTACGGTACCTTATTAAATTTATTTTATGTAGTTTCATAATCTATTTTCTACTTTTTAATTATCATTCTAGCTAGGCATAACATAAAATATATAAAATATAATATTTCATTATTTCTTTAAAAACAAGTAGGAAAGTAGATAAACTTGCTATATTTGTAGCGCCATCTATCGTCTTAGAAGTAAAATACGAAAATAAGGGTTTCGAAACGTAGCTCGCTTAGTAACATAGATGGCATTGATCATCCGTTGTCCTTAAATACTTATGTATAACTAGCGGGCGCGCGCAGTTTCGCCCCCTTATTTGCACCCTTAGGGGTGAATTCTAAAAAAACCACGAAACACGTGTTCAATAAAATATTTTTAACAGTTTGTATTTAATTTTTTATAAAAATCGGTATCGATTTAAAGATTTTTCCCTATAAACTTTCAACCCCTTATTTGAATCCATTATACCCACCCATTTGCACCCAAATATTTTTAAGGCTTTGAATTTTTAATTTTACAAAAATCGGCGCCGATTTAATTTTTTTCCATACAAACTTTCAACTCCTATTTCATCCCTTTAAGGTTAAAATTTTTCAAAATCCCTTCTTAGTGGATGTCCAGATTATGAAAATAAATATCTGTCCAAATTTTACGTTTCTACGCACAGCGGTTACGGCTGTGCGTGCGTCTTACCTCAATCAGTCAGGTACATGTCCTTTTAAATATATAGATTACTAGTGGAATTCTAAAAAAAACACGTGTTTCAATTCCTATTTCATCCCTTTAGGGTTAAAATTTTTCAAAATCCCTTCTTAGTGGATGTTCAGATTATGAAAATAAACATCCGTTCAAATTTCACGTTTCTATGCACAGCGGTTCCGGCTGTGCGTGCGTCTTACCTCAGTCGGTCAGGTACATGTCCTTTTATATATATATACATATATATAGATGATACAAGCGACCCACGATCGACACGCGGCTTCGCCCGCTTAAACTTATGCTGTCTTCTTCTTCCTGGCATTATTTCCGGCTTTTGCCAGGGTCTGCCTTCCGGCTCAACCTACTCAACTTTTCACGGTCTTTAGCGTCCTCGGTGTTTAGACCATTGGCTCTCATGTACTGCATCTCGACATCCAATCAGCGCTCACTTGGGCGTCCGAGAGGTCTCACTCTAGTGACTGATATAGCAAGGCACTTGCATCTGACATAGTTCTTAGGTCAGCGCGTAACGTGGCCAAACCATCTCAGGCGACGCTCTTGGAGCTTATCCGCTACGTCACGGATTTCAAGACTACCTCGAAATCTTCATTTCCATGATCTTGTATTTTGCTCAAATTATATAAAATTTTAAATAACTTGCAGCCTATCTGTTATACTGCAACCGTTTATATGCACTCGTTTCAAACATTATCAGATCAAAAAAATATTTAGATAGATATCTATAGTAACATAAGCTAAACTTTACTCTTACTTACTTAATGTTTTATTTAATTGAATAATTATAATATTATGAAATATTCATACTTTATACAAGTATTTAAGACTACGGTTCTCATAAACCTAGAGGATATTAGAAAAGCAAATCGTCATCAACTCTAGTTTAGGAATTAGTTTAGGTAATGTAGTACCTAAAATTTGATCCGTGGAATTATATACTCGATACTGATTGAATAAACTTTAAAATAAATTTCAAATGAAATGTTACCATCTTTTATGTTCTAGTATCTAGACACTCCGTTCCCACATACTTCCGTTTTCTACTTCCCGTCGAATTATGAAGGCATTGCGTGTTGCGTGGCTGAACTCAACGCCGCGAAATATTGCATTGCATTGCAAATATTTTATTAAGCGAAAATACTTTTCATTTGATACTCCAAACAGCGCTATGCCGCTCTTTTGTTGTAATAGACAGTGGATCTTCGTAATTTTTCAAATATTCTCATCCACGCGTACGGTTCGAAACTTCTAAAATACCTTTGTACTTCAGCGTTAGTTATTGAATTTTTGTTGTGCAATCTAACACAAAGCTTTTACTAGAACCAAATGGATAAAGTGAATCCAAACGTAAAGTAATAATAAAATATCTATTATTTATATTTTTTATATATAATAAAAAACTTTTACGATATATGGTGCATGGATTATCCTAAACGCTACGGCCGAGACTTAACTGAAGAAAGTCATACAGTTTCTCAACAATAGGTTCCTAGGTTCCCTATGCCTACCCTCCTATGGTCGGGATTATTATGCTTATTTAAATAATTTTTATAGTTATACGTCTTCCGTAGATAGATAGGATGAACTAAGCAAAAAGCAGTAGTTAATTAAATATTACCCACTCCTCAAACCTTACTCAAGAGATTACAATTTAAATGTATGAATAAACCTGTAGTTTTATGTATATACCGGTGTTAAATTACATAATTTCAAATACCTATTATATTTCTTCATTTTTTTAATAAAAATAACTAATATTTTTTTTGTTTATACATTTCTCGTTTCTTTTAACATCAGTTTGTCGGACAGCTCAAGTACTAATTGGACGATTGTTACGCGGTCCGAATGCAACCTAGGAATATGAACGAGCTCTTAGAATACGAATGAGGCAACATTTTAAAAGTTTTCTTTTAAGATCAGCTTCACGCTTTATCCCGCACACAGCAGGGTAGGCAGAGAAAACCTAGTGTTAAGACACTCCGTTCCCCACGGTCTGCCAAATCTGGAGGCATTGCGTGTTGAGTGGCAGAACTCAACGCCGCGTTTAGCCTCGTCACCAGAGCGAAGAAATGGAAATATAAATTTATTTAAATATTTCATCTCCTCGAGTGGGGATCGAACCCACGACCAGTCGGTTTTACAGTCACACTTCGTGCCACTGCGCCACGACTGGCCTCAAAATGGTTCTTTTAAGATCTTTCTGTTTATTTAGAATTATTTTATTTTATCGGTATACGGTATGGTAATAACAGGTGATATAGGAAAGCTGATAGTTGATAACAATTCTTTTTCAGGGTTTCTTTAAATTTGTAGGCGCAGGGGCACCAAGTATGACTGTAAATGCACTGGTTGTAGGTTCGATCTATTGTATCATCGTGTAGCCGATTTGAGTTGATTTGATTTAAATATAATATAATTGATTATGTACCTATGACGTAACGTAGGCATGATTAAAAAAAATTTTACCATTCAATAAATTTTAGCCGTATAGGTCGTGGGCTCGATTCCTACTCGAAAAATGAATTATTTAATGTATTTTTTTCTTCACTCTGGTGCCGACGCAAAGCGCGGCGTTAACTTTCGCGATTCAACTCGAAATGCCTTCAGAATTCGGCGAAAAGTGGACAGCGGAGTATCTTAACAGCAGGCTCCCTTATCATCCTGCTACATACGGGTTACACAGCAAGAAGCTAATAGATATTGCACTCTAACCCTATCTTAATTTGCTATTTCCTCCGCTCTAAGGTCTTAAGGCCTGTGCCTTAAGGCCTGAAGGATGCCCTGATAAGGCCGCCTTTTGTACATTTATATTAAGTTTTTTATTGTATTTCTGTGTCGTTTCTTGGGTGTACAATAAAGAGTTATTATTATTATTATATTGACAGATAGAAAATAAAATGAAAATCTTAACAAATTTCACTTTACAAAAATATCTTCGCTGCCGACCGTACAACGGGTTTGTCGAAAATTTCTCCGTTAATTGGACAAACCGTGCATGCATGCCTCCGTTGAAGTATTCACCTGTATTGTGGGCAAGTATTCCACATGAATGCTCCAAATTAAACATGTCTGTTAGCTTATTCAATTTTCGATTGATGTGCGGTCTCGTATCAGATTGCGTGGATTGTTTTTAGGGGTGTAGGTACGTCGCGTATTGTTGATTGAATTAATAATCAAATTGTGATTTTTTTTTCAGCTTCACTCTGTATTCCGCACACAGTAGGGTAGGCTAATGTTAAAACACTCCGTTACCCACTTTCCACCGAGTTCTGGAGACATTGCGTGTTGAGTGGCGGAACTCAATGCCGCGTTTGGCGTTGTGATTGGTTTCGTTGAAATCTTATTAATATTATATTTAAAATGACCGATGTAGTAAGGTCGTCGTGGAGCAAGGGTGCGAGCGTTCGACTGTGAATGCGACATATTGTGGATTCGATTTCCGCTCGAGGATACATTTTTATTTGTTAATATTTTCATTTCTGCTGGCATGCTCTGGCACCAATCCAAAAATTATTATTTATATTCCGAGCCGAAAAGCCGAATTCTGAAGGCATTGCTTGTTGAGTTCCGCCAAGTAACACTTGTCAATCTCAATGCCCTTAGAATGTGGCGGAAAGTGAGGAGTTAAGTGTCTTAACACTAGGCTCCCTCCGACTACGCTACTGCGGGATACAGGGTGAAAAAAATAGAAAAAAATTAAATCATCTAAGCTGATGAGATGAATATAATCTTTATTGATACTTTTTTAGTGTTTTGTTAATAAGAAATATAGATGCCTTATTTAAAATATAACGAGAGAATAGAGAAATGTGAGATATACTCGTATAGAATTTAAAATATGACTAGCTGGAGAATTGACACTGTAACATACGACAAAGCACGCGGCTCCAACAAATCAAATATATCTTCACTGCGCGACGAAGGTTTCCGTTTAATTAACAGGTTTCATTTCAAAAGACAAAATAAATATAATTAAGTCATAGGGCAAAGTGGTATTTGATACGACCGCAATACGGTCCCTGCGTAACTGCTTATTGCGTAACCGAGCCTGCAACTACCAACTTCCACAACTTACTTTTCTTTCAAAACGATCTGTAACAATCCCAAGACATTTTGAAGTAACTTCTCTTTTGATGTTTTGCCTTTCTTCTTGCACTTAAAACAAAACTTCTTTATCGTATTTAAGATTTCAATTTGTTTGGTCGTTGTTTAACTTCACCGGCAGAAATAAGTTAGATTGAGTAAAGGACATTTAAAAGGGCTGTCGTTGGAGGTACTTAAAGTAGAAATTGATACGGAATTCATTTTCCTATATTATATCGAATGACAGCTGTAAACAAAATTATAGGCTGTGGTACTCTCAGACTGGACGCGATGGTTATTGGTTGAAACTCCATTGGTTTTGTTCTTTTTTTAATTTAAAATTTGATAACTTTACACACAGCTACGGACCATACTCCGTACTATTAAGGTTTATTCATTATAAATCTCGTTGAAGTTAGGCTGCGTCCTCACTCTACAGGATAAGAGAACTTAAAAGTATGCTATTGTAGACAATATAGTGTTATATCACTAATTTCCAGGCCAGTCGTGGCGTAGGGGCACAAAGTGTGATTATAAAATCACTGGTTGTGGGTCCGATCCCCTCTCGAGGAAATGAAATATTTATTTACATTTATATTTTCGCTCTCTCCCCTCTGCCTAGCCTGCTGTGTGCGGGATCCAGCGTGAAGCTGTCATCACTAATTTCTCTCTGCCGCAGACAACTAATATATCTCAACTAATATGCAGATAAAAAAACATACAAAGAATAAAAAAATATTACAAAATAAATTTTATCCAAAACCATGTTTTATATCTCTTTGTACGAAGCCAAATGTGAATAATAATTTCATACATGAATAATCGTAGTATATCGACTGCAATAATTTATAGATAACGTGTTACAGCTATCAGTAGGTATTGACATATATTAAAACAATTGCTGTTTTGTGAGTCATATTTGTGAATAATGTCAGTCTAAATATTGAAACTTATCAAAATAAGTTGGTTTGTATGTGTAAGCTAATTACTTATTATATTACAATTTGTTTGAAAATGATGATTTTTTTTATCAGCTTCACGCTGTATCCCCCACACTGCAGGGTAGGCAGAAGGAACCTAGTGTTAACACTCCGTTCCCCACTTTCTGTCGAATTCTGGAGGCATTGCGTGTTGAGTGGCAGAACTCAACGCCGCGTTTAGCCTCGTCACCAGAGCGAAGAAATGGAAATATAAATTTAAGTAAATATTTCATCTCCTCGAGTGGGGATCGAACCCCAATCAAATCGAAACCGACTGGTTGTCCAGTCGGTTTTACAGTCACACTTTGTGCCACTGCGCCACGACTGGCCTCAGATGAAATTTTAACTTTGATAAATAAATTAATTAAAATATTAATTATAATATATAACATATTAAGATAGCAAGATATTAACGTCCACTTCATATTTAAAAAAAAAAACAACAGTTTTAATAATCAATTAAGTACAAAAAACGTACGCATAACAAAAGTCTGCGGCGCATAACAACTCAATTATAAAAAAAAAACATAGTGTTAAGGCACTGCGTTCCCAACTTTCCACAGAGTTCTGGAGGCATTGCGTGTTGAACGGCGGAACTGAACGACGCGCTTTGCCTCATTAAATAATTTGCCTCATAAATGTAAATAAATATTTCATCTCCTCGAGTGGGGATCGAACTCACAACCAGTCACGCTTTATGCCACTGTGCCACAACTGGCCTTTTATATTATATATATTAATATTTTAGTGTAACACAAAGAATGTAGCAAAATTAGTTTGGTTTTATTACTGGTTCTTGGGTGAGTAGAGAACAAAGAAAAAATCTCATTTTGCTCTTATTTATTTTCCTTGTTTTTTATAAAGCCTTTAAATACATTTATAAATAACCATATGAGGATAAACCAATTTGAGCCCAAAGTGGTCCTTGATCAAGAAAAGGTTGGGAGCCCCTGATCTAGAGTATAGACCCAGTCGGGTCTTAATGGACGTCGATCGCAGTATTTATTTATTACTGTCGCCTCCGTCGCTAAGTCGATCCGATAGACCAGTTTCAGGTTAACTTGTTTCAATTGGATTAATGGTTGGTGCAATATCCGTTCCATTTTATTCATTAGGAATTTTCTTTCGTTTGAACCCTTATTGGTTTGTTGTATGAGTGGAGATAGAGTTATGTTATGTTAATAAGTGATGTGATTAATATGATCACATCACTTATTAACATTTTTTTTCGCTCTGGTAGATGTAAAACGCGGCGTTGAGTTCCGCCAATCCACAAGGAATGCCTCCAAAATTCGGTGGGAAATTCGGTTGTATATGCCTACCCTGTGAGCAAAATACAGCGTGACGCTGAAAAAATATTTTACATACAATTTACTTATAGCATAAAACATTTGACCACATTGATAACATAAAACTTAATTATAATATAAAGTTGTTAACGAAATAAAATATTGTATATTTAAAATACTCTAGATGGATCCTTTCAAGTAGAAATTTTAAACGAAGTTATACAACGCGTTCTTATATAGAAAGATGAATCTCTTACCTTGAGTGCAAAATTAAAAATTAATATACATTTTTATGCCAGCTACTTTAAATAAAAGACTATAAGGTGAAGGATTTTAACGTGCCTTTGAGTGTTATAAAGAAAAAACTGAGAGCCAGGAATTAGACCACATTGAAAGATTTTTAACATTTTTAAAGTGTTATTCCACACTTAGGAAAAAAAAATACTTATTTAGAAAACGGGTCCGGTGCTTTGGGTAGCGGAAATTTGTAAAAATCTCCCTATAGAGATGCTAACAACATAAGTTGTAACAAACGTATAAAGATTTCGATGTAGCTTGATGAGAACATATATCTTAGTGGTCAGAGTGCCAGGCCGGTTTCCAGGAGACGCGGCTTCAAGTCCTGCTACGTTCAAATTTTTATACGTTTTCTAAATAAGTATATTGAAAGATTATAAAAGGAAAAGTAGGCGGTAAGAGAGATAGGGAAAAACCTCGGCTGACCTCCAAAAACACTGTAAAAAGCATGAGGACCCTCCGGAAGATATGCATAAAGAGGTTGATGATAGTAGACGAGGCGAAAGAGATATGTAGAGACCGAAGTGTTTGGAGCTCGTTCGTTCTGACTATCCCGCTAAGGATACAGCGTGAAGATAAATAAGTAAATAAGTTAAGTTTGTAGAAGTTATGCATACAACTGGTAGTCACGTACCGCTATAGATTACCTACAGAGATATTTCAACTGCAGTACTCCTGGTGCATTAAAGCTGGCATTACAATTTGCACAGTCGCTTGAGTCAGATAAAACGATACTTTGGCTGCATACTAAATGTAATTTACCTTATAATTTAGTACATTTTAGTTGTGAATCTGAAATTGGACCGAAAGAGGAATAATTAGTGGAGAAACATTTATTAGATAGGATTCTGTGGATTTCATTTTGAATTTGATTTTAGTCAAGGATTTTATTACCGCGAAGTATACCTTTATTATCATATTTAAATAAAGAGTTAAGGCTCGTTAACGGGTATCTAAATTTGGAATTACTTTTTGACTTTTATCAAGTTAAAATATCAAACTAGAGCAGTTTTGAGGCCAGTCGTGGCGCAGAAACGCGACATGTTTTGGGTTCCATTTCCACTCGAGGAAATGAAATATTTAATATTTTATTTTTTCTTTGCTCTGATCAACACCCTACGCCTTAAGAATCCGACGGAGAGTGTCTTAATCGAAACGGAGATTCTTAATACTAGGTTCCCAGGATCTTTCTGACTGTCAAGCCCTGCTTAAGCAATAATAATACAAAAAAATCTTCTTCTTGTTATCTCGAATAGATCGATCTCATTGACTACTAGTACTACAGCAGTTAAAGAAGTTGCTAGAAAGCCACAATTATGTTTGAATTTCAAAGGACACACGATATAAAAGCCACTCTAAAAGAAGAAGTTGTTCTTAGTTACTTTATACTTGGCTATTTTAAGTGAATATTTATTATAGTGAAAAATGATATTTTTATTATGTTTTATGATTGTGATACTGTAATACTATAGAACAATTTTTTGAAAATATAATATATATTTTTTTCTTATTACGTCTTTTTCAAAGACGACGACTGGATAGTCGTCGTCTTTGAAAATATTAAAATTAATAACGACATTTCACTAATCTTATTCAATAAATCAACATAATCTAATATATTCTTGTTTCATTTTCATACAAATCAAATTGCGTAAACTAAATTTGTTTCTGTCCTCATATATATTGTACATACATACATACATATGAATAGTATAGGCACCACTTTATCCTGCCTTTATTAGTTTCCGGTGGTTTCATTGTGCCAGTGTGAAATGTCTGACCGCTTTTAGTTCGGAAATAATTTTCGCTTGAGACGTGGAATTTCGGAAAGCAATTCTTTGACGAGGAAAAATTGTTTAATATGTTATATGACCAACCGACGTTTCTATTAATATACTTTTAGTGTAGTTTTTTTCCGCTTCATGTGTCATAACAGGATAGGTAAATGGAACCCGGGAACCTAGTGTTAAGATAGTCTATTCCCATTAAGACACATCCATTCCACGTTTTCCGCCGAATTCAGGACGCATTGCGTGTTTAGTGCTGTACTCAAAGCCGCACTTTGCCTCGACACCAGTGCAAAGTCATAAAAACATCAAATATTTCATTTTCTCGAATGGGAATCGTACCTACAACCTCTCGAGCTCAGAGTCACATGTTTGTCCCTATGCTACGAATGACCTCAATTCAGTTATCAGCTTCACGCTGTATACCGCACACTGCAAAGTAGGCAGAGGGAACCTAGTGTTAAGACACACCGTCCCCCACTTTCTGCCGAATTCTGGAGGCATTGCGTGTTGAGTGGCATAAGTCAACGCCGCGCTTGTCCTCAATTTAGTGTTGCTATAAAATAAAAATTTACTTAATTTTATGTATAAACAATAAAGCCTATAGATTATAAAATATATATTCTATAATTATTTCTAATAAACAAGTTTTAGTGATGATTCACCAAATTCTCTATTATTTACATTTTCTAGAAGATTAACATCAAAGGGACTGTAATTTAATAATTATGATGGACTCAATTAGTATTGAGTTATTCCCTTTTATTCTACTCTATCTTATTAAACGATACACTTGTTTCGTTTATTATATTTACTTAGTAAATTATGAATGACTAAATTTAAGTTAAGTTTGAAAAGAAAACAATTTAATGTTAAATGTTTCTGAATTCAAATTTGAAAGGTTTCTGTTAATAAGATATATTCAATTAATATTCTGTAATTTTGAGGCCAGTCGTGGCGCAGCGGCACAAAGTATGACTGTAAAACCGACTGGTTGTGGGTTCGATCCCCACTTGTGGAGATGAAATATTTACTTAAATTTATATTTCCATTTCTTCGTTCTGGTGTCGAGGCAAAGCGCGGCGTTGAGTTCTGCCACTCAACACCCAATGCCTCCAGAATCCGGCAGAAAGTGGAGAACGAAGTGTCTTAACAATAGGTTCCCTCTGCCTACCCTGCTGTGTGTGCGGGATACAACGTGAAGCTGGTTTGATTTTTTTGATTTTTTGATTCTGTAATTTATTGAATCTCTCTCTTTAAATCAATGTGTGTGTAGTATGTACCTTAATTTAAGAAAGAATTATAAAAGAAATACCTATAGATAAATAGTGAAAATATGTATAGGGTAAAATTGTACTACAAAAAACTTCATACAAAATATTATTTAGCTTAACATTAACAGTTTATGTGGCCAGTCGTGGCGCAGGGCACAAAGAGTGACTGTAAAACCGACTGATTGTGGGACCGATCCCCACTCGAGGAGATAAAATATTTATTTAAATTTATATTTCTATAATCTAGCGTTAAGACACTCCGTTTCCCACTTTCTGCCGAATTCTTGAGGCATTGTCTGTTGAGTGGCAGAACTCAACGCCGCGCCTTTGCCTCGCCACCAGAGCGAAGAAATGGAAAGATGGATAAATATGTCATCTCCTTAAGTGGGGATCGAGCCCACAACCAGTCGGTTTTACAGTCACACTTTGTGCCCTGCGCCACGACTGGCCTCATCTTACATCGATACAAAAAATCATATATATTAAAAATCTCTAATGAGCTAGGTAGCTATAATCTAACCTCAAGATAGTTATATTTTCATATATCAAAATGTTTTTTAAGCACTCAGACTTACAACTACATATGTATATTGAAATTCCATAAAAAGTTGATGATAGCAGGATTTCAAAAGATTTACTTAAGCTGTAAAGAGTTTTTTGGTATTAATGTCGTAAATTCTAATAACGATATACATAACACGTATCATATTATTTTTTACCACTCAATATATTGTAAATCCGACAGTTAGTGGGTTTGAATACCAATCGAGTAACGAGGCAGAGCGCAGCGTTGAGATCCGCCAGTCAACAGAATGCCTCCAGAATTCGGCAAAAAGAGAGGGACAAAAATGTCTAAATGCGAACGGAGTGTCTTATCGCTAGGTTCCCTAGAACTATTGGTACTAGGACCCTCTGCCTATCCTGCTATGAACGGGATTCAGCGTGAAGCTAATAATAAAAAAAATGTATGCTTTAAACGTTGCTAATATTGTTGGTAATATGATACACTCTAAGTAAAAGTTGTTTGATGAACAAAGGATCTTTGCTTTGCCCTTTAGCATATCACCCGAGGCATCCCTTACAGTACTAATTAAACAAAACGATAGATGAAATCAATTTCACATAATTGCATAGCGAGAAAGCTAATTTATGGGGTGAAAATGGTTTCTTGATAGGGTAATAGATTTGGGCTATTATGTTGAAGAGTTTGAATTATTAGACAATTATTATTAAATTAAATATTTACTTAGAGGTCGTCGTGGCCCAGGGGCGCTGGGGTATGACTGTAACGTGACAGTTGTAAGTTCGATTTACTCGAGAGAGTAAATTGTCATTTACTAATATTTTCATTTCTTCGCTTTGGCAACAAAGCAAAAGCCTGGTGCTTAGCTCCACCACTTAACTTAAATGCCTTGAAAAAATTTGTGGAAAGTGGGGAACGGAGTGTCTTAATACTAGGTTCCTTCTGCCTATTTTGCTATGTGCGGAATACAACGTAAGGCTGATTCATTTGATTTTATTAAACTAAACATTTTTTTAGAGGTAATTTTGTATTATAAATCTTGATCCACCGTAGTGTTATCGACGAAATTTTCTCAATATCCTGCTAGCTTTTTGTAAACAAAAGCTACAGGTTAAAATTTTACACAGACGTGTCCCCTCATATTTACTTACACTTAGTTAGGCGGTATAACTTTTGTTCTTAGGTGATTTCTAACCCTGTTTCAATTAAATAAAACGTATCTGTCGGTTTCACAATCTTTTTTATTTTAAACAACAATATTAAAATAAAATAATTTATTGTTTAGCAGAATCTTATATACTACTTTTACTTTCAAATTCTAATAAGCGTATTTACATTTTTAATTTCAATACATTTTTTGAGTCGAGACAAGTATGAGAGGTACTAATAAACATAAAGCACAAAAGTATCAAATCTATAGCTATACATATATCTGATACTTTTGTGTTTTGTATGAAGAGAAGCTTCTCTTCAAAATATACGAATATATCGGTACCGTGGTGAACATTTTTCGCTGCTTTTGATGCTCCATTTCTTTTATAAATGAAATTTTCATTTATTATGAGAATCTGTATTGATAGAGTATAACTTTTTTTTTATATAGAAAATGTTTTTATTGTAATCTTTATGTGTAGTTTAATGACCGCGTTATTTTAAGTTTAAATACTAAAAAATAATTAAAAAAATTAAATTAGCTTCACACTGTATCCCGCACACAGCAGGGTAGGCAGAGGGAACCTAGTGTTAAGACACTCCGTTCCCCACTTTCTGCCGAATTCTGGAGGCATTGCGTGTTGAGTGGCAGAACTCAACGCCGCGCTTAACCTCGACACCAGAGCGAAGAAATGGAAATATAAATTTAAGTAAATATTTCATCTCCTCGAGTGGGAATCGAACCCACAACCGGTCGGTTTTGCAGTCACACCTCGTGCCGCTGCGCCACGACCGGCCTCACACTAAAAAAGTATACAATATATTTAATAAATAAATAAATTTATAAATATGATATAATATAACCAGAAAACTTACCAGTCGCGGCACAGTGGCACAAGTTTGACTATAAACGCGACAGACAGGTTATGGACTGGATTCCTACTCTAGGAAATGAAATATTTTATTCATATAAATATTTTTTCGCTCTAGTGTTGAGGCTAAGCGCGGCGTTGAGTTCCGCCACTCAATACGCAATGCCTCTAGAATTCAGCGGTAAATGGGGAACTGAGTGTCTTAACACTAGGTTCCCTCTCCGGGCTGTGTGCTGAATATAGCATAACACCAAAATAAAGAGAGCTTTAAAGACTTATTCAACAATTTATAATTAATTTATATCAATATTGTTTAGTAAGATAACAAATTATTAACTTAATTTTCTATGAGCTCTATTTTCCACTAAATGACACTTCCACTGCAGTTGTTGACAGCCCATTAACGTGAAGTATCTTATGTAAAAGTGGTGTTTATTGCTATAAATATATAGGTAAAGTAAATTGTAATTACTTACCTTTGAGGCCGTTGGCGCAGTGGCACAAGGGTGTGACTATAACGCGATGGTTGTGGGTTCGATCCTCACTCAGGAAATAAATTATTACTTATTTAGAAAACGTATAAAACTTTGAACGCAGCGGGACTCGAACCCGCGCCTCCTGGAAACCGACCAGTTCGTTCGCTGCGTTCAAATTTTTATACGTTTTCTAAATAAGTATTTTTCTTTCCTAAGTGTGGAATAACACTTTAAAAATGTTTAAAAATAAATTATTATTTATCAATATTTTCAATTTTTTCGCTCTGGCTCCAAGGCAAAAGCCCGGCGCTTAGTTCCGCTACTACTACTATACGCAATGTCTCGAAAAATTTGGAGAATGTATATTCGGATACAGTGTGAAGCACTTTGAAGTAATTTGTTATTTCTTTAATTATTACTTAGAAGTAATACTAACGAATGTGTGCGTAGAATAAGTAAAAAAATGTAGAAATAAAATTATCAACATCTAGAAAGACGTTTCTTTTAAACAATATCAATGTTAAAAAAAAATTAAAATGTTATTAAGTTCTCTTTGTCTACTTTTCAAGAAAAAGATACATGTAAGAAAAGAAAGAAAAATTATAACATAATACGTTTAAAATTAAAATTAAAAAAATTGTATGTAAATATAATGGAAAAAATTATAAACATTATTCAAAACTATGAAAACTATGAAGGTATTTAATAGCATACTATTAGTAGAATAAAATATGATATCATAAAACCTTGTATGATGATAGAAAAATTTATAGCGGTTGATGAAGAATTCTTTTTATAATATTCTGGAAAAAAATTAGGGTCAAAGACGAGGCGAGCGCACGTTAATGGCGGAGCAGAACGGGAGAGGGTCGTGCTAGTAAATAGTAATGTATGCAACTATTTCTCTTTTCATTATTTTGACATTATTTTGTAGCTTCACAGTGTATCCCGCACAAAGAAGGGTAGTGACAGGGAACCTGGGAATCGAGTGTTAAGACACTACGTTCCTATTAAGACACTTCCGTTCCTCTCTTTCCGCTGTCTGCCCTTTTACAGCCGAATTCAAGAGGCATCGCGTGTTGAGTGATGAGACTCAATGCTGCGCTCATTTTCAGAGTTACAAAAGGCGTAAGTGCAGGGGCACAAAATGTGACTGTAAAATCGACTGGTTGTCGGTTCGATCCCCTCTCGAGGAAAAGAAATATTTATTTACATTAATATTTTCATTTCTTCGTTCTGGTATCGAGGCAAAGCGCGGCGTTGACTTCCGCCACTTAACACGCAATGCCTCCAGAACTCGGCGGAAAGTGGGAAATGAAGTGTCTTAACACTAGGTTCCCTCTGCCTACCCTGCTGTGTGCGGAATACAGCGTTAAGCTGATTTTTTTTTATTTTAATAATTTCCTCGAGTAGGAATCGAACCCTTAAAACTGTCGTGCCCCCTACACCACGACTGGCCTCTATTATAACATACATTTACATTAGTCCAAAACTTTGCGCCTTGTTATAGTTTTCGTCTTTGTCTTTAACAATTGTAGATGTGTGTATAGCTATGGGTTGTTAGAAGTTACTTTGTTGTTTAGTTGGATTACTTAATTTTGTAGGATTAGTGGACATGGTCTTGATGACAATAATAGTAAACTTTTTTTTATTGTTAAATCTAAAAATTCTAGTCTTTTACGATTATTAATAAACAAAATTAGGAATGAGAAATTAGGGCTGGTTGTGGGTTCGATCTCCACTCGAGATGAAATATTTATTTACATTTATATTTTCATTTCTTCGCTCTGGTGTCGATGGGACAGCGCGGCGTTGAGTTCCGCCATTCAACCCGCAATGCCTCCAGAAATTGGAGGAAAGTGGGAAACGGAGTGTCTTAACACTAGGTTCCCTCTGCCTACCTTGCTGTGTGCGGGTTACAGCGTGAAGCTGAAAAAAAATTAGAAACAATTAAAAGTGTCACTTTAGAGTTATAAAAATGTTAAAATTTATAAATAATATTCCGGTTGTTGCGAAATGTAGACTTATACTTTTTTGGACAGCACATTAAAAGGGTTTTAAACATTTCGAAAAGAAAAATTACCAAAATAATTTAAAATAATTTAAAATTGGGAATAATATTGTGCAAGAAAAGATATATTTTCTGGATAAATTTACACTGACGCAAAGCGTCTCTACCTCGGGTTCTCAAATAACGTAAATTATAGGGGACAAAAAGTAAAAACTAGTTTCTGTGTTAAATCCAGAAAGTGGTTGTAGACATATCACCCGCTTTTTAAATGTGATATTATGATATATTATGCTTACTTCCTTTAAAATTTAAATTAATTTAGTTAAAAGTACTTAAGTAGTTTCACCTTATTAAACACGCTTTAATTAGGTCGATCTTAGACCGATTAGAAGTAATCACATTTAAGAGGCTTTTTTTCATTTACTTGAAATCTTGTATCATTAGGAATTATGACAATTATAAGTACAGATGGGTTCAATAAAGAATATAGTACACCGAGCTGGTGTGATTATGGAATCTGATGATGGGAGACGATACCATGCGATGCTTAGTAATAAATCCCACATCACTTTAGACTTGCCTTAGCATAATATGGTGTTCATTTGGTGGCGAGATTCTGGTTGATGGAACCCTTAGCATAATTTTTTCGGCTTCACGCTGTATCCCGCATATAGTAGGGCAGGCAGAGGGAACGTAATGTTAAGTAGCGGAACTCAACGCCACGTTTTGCTTTGTTACCAGGGCGAAGAAATGAAAAACAGCCTCGGCGGCTTCAAATTATTCGTTTAAAAACTAAAAATAGCATAATTTTAGATTTTTAAATTCGTATTTTTTTAGATTAAAACATATTGTCATTGCCCAAATTCACATTTTGTGAATAATATAGAAACCAATGGACTACACATACTCAAATAACACATTTTACAATAGTAATAAAAACATAAAAATGAATGATATGCTTTACATTTAGTTTATTAGGTTGAGTGGAGTATTGTCACAGCTTGAGCACTACAGTCATACTTTATGGCATAATAAAAGTGTGCGTTACAATGTGCGAACTAAATTAAAGTGAAGATAAAATGTACTTGTGTATGTTTTTGTTTTATTTTTCATAATATTTTTTAGCTTTAATAGTAAATTTTCAGTTAACAAGTCGATAGATATTTCGGATGATAATATGCAAAAGTAAAATAGGAATATATGAGGCCAGTCGTGGCGTAGGGGCTCGATATATTAAATATTTCATTTCCTCGATTCCTACTCGACAAAATGAAATACTTAATATATTCATTTTTTCACTCTGGTGTCGAGGCAAAGCACGGCATTGAGTTCCGCCACTCTTCACGCTATGCCTCCAGAATTCGGCGGAAAATGGGCAACGGGGTCTCTTAACATTAGGATCCCGTTGCCTATTATGCTGTGTGCGGGATACGCCGTGAAGCTGAAAAAAAATATCTCTTCAAAATATTTGTGTTTTTTTGTTTCGAGTTGCTGTGTCCCACACACTTTGGTCGTCTGTGTCTTTCTTATTCCTGTGTTTTTCTTGGTTTCTGTAAAGTTCGAAATGAACGTTGATCGATCTATCAGTAAAGTCCACTATATAGTCCATGAGGGCAAGTAGGGTCCCCTTATCAATGTCAATTAAATGTTATGGTATCTTAAGGTCTAGAAGAGCAATTCCATAGGCCATTTTCTGAATTTAAATCTCCGTCAATATTCGTTCGTTCCGTTAACCATTAACTGATTAACATATATTTTATTTATAAGTGGGAACGGAGTGTCTTAACACTAGGTTCCCTCTGCCCAGCCTGCTGTGTGCGGGATACAGCGTGAAGCTATAAAAAAAACACATATATTTAACACACATTATTACTGTATTGGGAAATTTCGAAAGTATTTTTGCTAATGCTTCAAACGTGGCCCGTAGCTAAATTGCGAGGAGCTCAAGCCGATTTAAGCTTTTATCTCTAAGCCGAGAGGAAAAGGGTTCGTTAGAATACTTTGTTTGTACGAAATGGCTGGATTAATTGCACTTTGATAAAATTCTAATCTCATTTGCTTAAAAAGTGTGAAAGTTTTGTAATATAAAATTTTTAGATTAGTACTAATAAAAGTTTATGCTACGGAGTATTGACGTTTTATAGTATATTATTTGACAATATTTTAATAGAAAAAGAGAATTTGAGGAGCGGAGTGTCTTAACAATTGGCTCCTTCTGTCAAAAAAAGACGAAAAAAGAGAGAATGTATAGAATGAATAAAAAAAACATTTTTTTAAAACTTAAACTGGATTTTTTGATAATACCGAAGATATTAGATGATATTTTGATAGTGTTGCACGAAATGTGCTTAAATTTTACAACATTTTCATCAGCATAACAACATTCATCCCTTTATACATTTATAATGTCTATTAAATTCCTAACATTACATGTTTCGAGCGAGCTACGAGCGTCTTAAGTGAAATTATGAAACATATTTCATAAGGAAATTAATTAAGATCTAAGGAAAATGTAAGGTGTTTGTTTTAAACTTTGTAGAATATTAATATTTGTAATCTTTTCATTTTTTTATCACGTTGTATCCCGCACACAGCAGCGTAAAAATTAAGTTTAATTTATGATTTTCGCTACGAAATGACTACGAAATGCAGAAATTACACAGACAGAGTAGATGTAAATAGTATTGGTCGTTCAAACAAAGATTTTTACTAAACAAGTATAAGTCTTTATAGGAAAAGCTACGTCTAAAAACATATTTAAATAATATGGATAAATTTAGTATACTTGATATTACATCTTAAGATAAGTTAAAGTGGTAGTGCTTCTAAAATCTAACAAAAACTAAAAATTATTTCTTGATTTTTCTTTTTCAGGCCACTCGTAGCGCAGGGGCTCAATGTATGACTGTATAGGAGACGGGATATGGGATTGGTTCATACTCAAGGAAATTAAATATTTAACATTTTAATTTCTTCGCTCTGGTAGCGAGGCAAAACGCGGCGTTGAGTTCCGCCACTCTCCACAATGCTTCCAAAATTCGACGGAAAATGGGAAATGAACTGTTCTAGCCGGTCGGCTAGAGGCCGGTCGTGGCGCAGTGGCACGAGGTGTGACTGCAAAATCGACTGGTTGTGGGTTCGATCCCCACTCGAGGAGATGAAATATTTACTTAAATTTATATTTCCATTTCTTCGCTCTGGTGTCGAGGTTAAGCGCGGCGTTGAGTTCTGCCACTCAACACGCAATGCCTCCAGAATTCGGCAGAAAGTGGGGAACGGAGTGTCTTAACACTAGGTTCCCTCTGCCTACCCTGCTGTGTGCGGGATACAGCGTGAAGCTAATTTAATTTTTTTTTAACTGTTCTAGCACTAGGTTCCCTCTGCCTAGTCTGCTGTGTGCAGGATAAAAATCGTTTTAAGAAAAATATTACTTTCCAAATTTTCATTTTAATCTACATATTAAACATGGATACAATCAAAATCTAATTGAGTTGTGTTGAGTTTGTATACAAACTTAAGTATTCATGAAGTTTAGAAACGCAGTGCTAAGTTTTATCAGGCGTGAAGGCAATAATTTACATAGAACATTATCATTCGGATCTAGTTTCCGGAGAGGATAGCGTTTAGTACTGGACGCTTGTAACAAATCCATTACGAAAATATTATTCGTGAAGGAAAATATTTTTTTATTCTATAAATATATAGATTTCTATTTTTTGTGGAATAAATCAGGAGGTGCTTTCTGGAGGCACTGTGTGTTGATTCGCGGAACTCAACACCGCGTTTTGCCTTGACACCAGAGTGAAGAAGTGGAAATATAAATGTAAATAAATATTTCATTTCATCGAGTGGGGATTGAACCCACAACCAGTCATGTTTACTGTCACACACTTGTGTGACTGTAAACGTGACTGGCCACTATATCACTTACAATATTTGTCGTAAAATAGTGACTTTATTGACTAATTTCGGATAAATGAGTATTCTTACTTAATAGTCGGTTATGTATATTTTTTTTTAGCTTCACGTTGTATTGACACATAGCAGGGTGGGCAGAGGGAACCTAGTATTAAGACATTCCGTTCTAACCGTGTGAATCGAACCCCCAACCTGTCGTGTTTACGATCACGCGACAAGTTGTGGATTGTGCCCCTGTGCCTGGCTTCAATTGGACTACATATTTTTGTTTATACAGTGACAGAAAAATAATTCTAAAATCTTTTTTTTTTAATCATTTTTAAAGTGTTATTCCACACTTAGGAAAGAAAAATACTTATTTAGAAAACGTATAAAAATTTGAACGCAGCGTGACTCAAACCCGCGCCTCCTGGAAACCGACCAGGCGCTCTGACCACTAAGCCATGTGTTCTCGCCAAGCTGCGTCGAAATTTTTATAGGCTTGTTACAACTTATTTATGTTGTTAGTATTTCTGTAGGGAGATTTTTACAAATTTCCGCTACCCAAAGATAATTACTAAGAATTATCGTTTGGCAAGAGAGAATNTTAGTGCAAATGGTACTGTTATTATAAATACTCACTTAGACTTTAGAATTGGTTAGAGACCAGTCGTGGTGCAGGGGCACAAGGTGTGCCTGTAAACGCGACTGGTTGTGGGTTCAATCTCCACTCGAGGAAATGAAATCTTTATATTTCGCCAGAATTTGGCAGAAAGTGAGGAATGGAGTGTCGTAACACTAGGTTCCCTCTGCCTACCCTGCTTTGTGCGGGATACAGCGTGAAGCTGATTTGATTTTTTGATTTAAATCCGTTTAGTAGTTTTTGCGTGAAAGTGGAACAAACAACCATCCTCGCAAACTTCCACATTTATAATATTACTAGGATAAGATCAATTTGATATAGAACCACTCAGGAGTTAGAAAGTGGGGAACGGAGTCGTAACACTAGGTTCCCTCTGCCTACCCTGCTGTGTGCGGGATACAGCGGGAAGCTGATTTATTTTGATTCAGTAGTTAGATGCCGCAGTGACAAATTTCACCATATTTCTGCAACCTCGTATAATTCTGATGCAAGCTTGTACTGTTACGTGGTTACAGCGTTTCAATGTTTTCAGTACGCCTCGTTTAATTGAATTCAGTATATTTCAATGCAGCTGTCTGCAGTGCCTTAGTACTCAGAATTTATATTAAAAAAGTTTTTAGTGTTTGTTTTTCTATTTATCATAGAAAATTTTAAAATGTAGCTAAGTAACAAGAGGGAACCTAGTGTTAAGGCAATTCCGTTTCTCATTTTCTGCATTTAATTTAAGTATAGTATAATTAATTTAATTTAAGTAACGAAAATGTTAAATATTTCCTTTCCTCAATTGAGAATCGAACTTATAGTCTGTCGCGTTTACAGTCACACGCTTGTGCCCACTGAGCCACGACGGGCTTCGTAAAATGTATTTTTAGTCAATATTTACATTAAAAAGAACAAATATATACTATATTACCAACTAATTTATATAAAAAAAAATAAATGAGAAAGATACAACAAAATAATGATATCAAAACATCTTATTTCGTTTTGTTTTTTAGGACTGTGTTTGTATAGCGTTAGTTTTGTTTTTATTTATATGTCTAGTTAACTTTCACGTCCCACAAATATGGCGAGGTTTTCATGATACAGCGTGTTCCAAGATATGATACTGTAAGCACGTTAGCTAAGTAGTGGGGCGTGTCCAGCGTGTGAATACACCGTTGGTACGCTGGTTTTGCATGCAAAGCATATTTACCAGGTATATAGCAAGATATTTCAATAATATACTTTATGTTCTGGGTGTATGTGGATGTAGGTTTAAAATTCCTAAGAAATTAAAATAAAATAAATCAGCTTCACGCTGTATCCTGCACATCACAGGACAGGCAGAGGGAACCTAGTGTTAAGACACTCCGTTCCCCACTTTCTGCCGAAGTCTGGAGGCATTGCGTGTTGAGTGGCAGAACTCAACGCCGCGCTTTGCCTCGTCACCAGAGCGAAGAAATGGAAATATAAATTTAAGTAAATATTTATCTCCTAGAGTGGGGATCGAACCCACAACCAGTCGATTTACAGTCCACTTTGTGGCCCTGCGCCACCACTGGCCTAAGAAATTAAGTTTAATATAAAATTGTAAAGTTTAAGATTTTCTAAATTGCTAGTTCATTTGGGTAATAGAGCTTTTTAATATTTTAAACATGTGTCAAGACACTCCATTCTCTGTTTGGTTGCCAAAATTCTTGAGTGGCGGAATGCTGCACTTCACCTTAATTAAACAAATGGGGAAGTGAAAACATTAATTCTCCGTATGAAAATCAAACCTACAACCATCGAAACAACCACTTTATGTGTTATCTAAGGTTGTATAAGATCCTAAACCTAGGTAACATCTTCATGTTTCAAATACATAGAATAGTTTCTATAAACAGAGCAATATAACAACAAGCACGTTTGCTTAAGCAATTGTGCGTGTTGGGCATTCGAAAATATTGAAGCGACGTGTCGTGCGGTTTATATGATATAGCCTCTTTCTTAGAATTTATAATATTTACATGTTCTATAGAATAGAAACTAGATAAATTTACTATAATTTATATAGAAAATTGTATTGTAATATTTAGAAAATGCAACGATTATACTTATTTATCTCATCCTGGAAACCGACCAGATCGATCCTGGTCGGTTTTCAGCATGTACGGGTTTCGAGTTAGGTTCAAATTTTTATACTTTTTCTAAATAAGTATTATTCTTTCCTAAGCGTGGAATAACACTTTAAAAAATGTTAAAATATGTATTTGTTATAGTTTTATTCATAACCTATAAAATGAATAACAGCAAAATACTTGTTATATAACATTTAATGGTCCAGCTGTAATTGATTTAGGAGATTAATTTTCTGAAAATCTTCTTTAGTTTGGAATTCCAGGAGTTCGAGTAAGATGTATTTGACTTTACTTATATAAGTAAAGTCAAATTGTTTTTTTTTATGTTTGTACTGTTTATGGTTTACCAATTTTTTTTAAATAATTGAAACCTTTTGAACTATTAAAAGTTTAAAATTTAAAAACGGAAATTTAAGAAAATATCCACAATTTTCTTAAAATGAATTAATAATAAATTTTACATTGTTATACAATTTAAGCATAGAGAGAACCATATACTAAACTTAATATAGTACAAGTTATATGACATACATACATACATAATATGTATATGGACCCATTAAAACTATGTCACTCTCAACAACATCTTGCTCTTAGCAACTTCTTGGTTACAAAATCCACAAACCGCACTAAGTGTAGCCTCTACTATGTATGGCATGTGATATACTTATTTGAAGTTTGAAATTTCATTCAATTTCTTGCAACATAGTTCTATCGTAGCGTAGTTATGGCTAACCTAATATTAAAAATAAAATCAGCATCACGCTGTATTCCGAACACAGCAAGGTAGGCTAGTGTTAAGACACTCCCTTTCCCACTTTCCGCCGAGTTCTGGTGACATTGCATGTTGAGTGGCGGAATGTGCCTCGACTCCAGACCCAAAAAAATGAAAATATAAATGTAAATAAATATTTCATTTCCTCGAGTGGGGATCGAACCCACAACCAGTCGATTTTACACTCTCACTCTGTGCCACTATGCCACGACTGGCCTCTTTTAAATTGTTTTATTATATTTGTTTTTAACAAATAGATAACGGAAAATGACAGTGGAACATAGTCCGTCTGTAAACGTGATGGTTGTGTTTTCCATTCCCATTGAGGGCAGTATATTTAAATTATTTTCATTTTCCCGTTCTGGTTGACAAAGCGCGGCGTTCATTTCCACACTCTATTTATAAAGTTGGAATATTTCTGCTTGCTACAATATAGGTACGTCGAAGTTGAAAATAAAACTTTTTTTCTTTCTTTCTTTTGAATCTGGAAAGAGAAAACAACATCAACAACCGTGTCACAAAAGTTCAAATCGTTGCTATACGATGTCGATATTATATATTTCATAATTTAATACTGGCGTGAATTTTCCATTTCATAAAATATGTCGTCCATTGGTCAAACACCTGTTCAGACACTGTACTTTAATTACTTATTCATACTCAATCTTTTACCACACGATAACATGTGAGCCGAATTTCCGGTAATATGCCACATAATTATGTTCTGGAAATAGTTAAGCATAAATTATATATATTATGAATGTTTAACATTCTCGTCGTATGTTTTACTTTTGAGAATACTTTTGAAAGCCTCTCAGGCCTTATATTTTGGACATAATATATATATATATATATATATATATATATATATATAAAATAAGATTTGTTTTGGTATTTAAATACATTTATAAATTTGGTTAATCTACATTTTTTTAGACCTGTGAAAAGACTTTTATATATGTATATGTGTAGTGTGTCGTTGAGTTCTGCCACTCAACACGTACTGTGTCCAGACCCAGAAAAAGGGGAAAGAAGTGCCTTATTACTTAGGTTACCCCTGGCTACCGTGCTGTGTGCGAGATACATAATATAGATTTACTGAGCGCCAGAGTCTAAAAAACAAGAATTTCAGCATTTTTTTTGTACACGAATTCAAAATTACTAGACACCCGTAACATGTATTACACGTTTTAAAAAAAACCGTATGTAAAACTCGTCCGTGAAGCAAACGTTTCACGTTTATAATAAACATAACAAAAATAACCACACTATTCTTGTATCACTTTAAAGAAGAAAAATGAAAAGATTTATATCGATATGACTTTAGTTCGTGAGTCGCTTTAGCACTGTCTTTTTTCCGTATCTTGTAGCTACAGTGATTTACGAGCTCGTGTCTTGCTATTCTGCTTCAATGAACATAAGTTATTTGTCACTACGTATCAAACTTCTCTTAAGAATAGACACTTTTTCTTGCGAAAATTGATAAATAAATAATTATAGCTTTTAAGTACCCTAATAACCAGGCCAAAAGCCAGTTGTGGCTAATGTGTGAAAAAGCGCGGCGTTAAGTTTCGTCACTTCTCATGCTATACCCTCAGAATTCGGCGGAAAATAAGCAAGATGTCTTAACATTAGGTTCCCTGTGCCTACCATTTTTTTTGTTCCAAAATTATAAGCATCCATAAATGTATGGTGGAGACAAAGTCTCATATACTTTTAATATTACTGATTTACTTACATTATAATCAAAAAGCTTTTAAAACACATCAAAACAAATATAATATCTTACCTTTACTGATTATATATTCTGAAGCACCCGAGCCGTATTTATTTAGGATCAGTACGAGTTCGGATTAAAATAAAGGTGCCCACGTTGATAACGTCGAATCTGCTATATTTAATGCCATATTCTTTTTTTATCTTCTTCTTATTTTATAAGGCAATGTGTGACGAGTGGCGGAACCAAACCCCGCGCTTTGTCCCGTTACCAGAGCGAGGTAATGAAAATATAAATTATTTCATTTCCTCGAGTGGGAATCGAACCCACTTCAGAAATTGAACGAAAATATATTATATTATATTTACATTTTATTTGCTCAAACTTTATATTTCCTTGTTATTGTTGTGTGTACTTGTTGAAGAGTTTTTTTTAAAGAAAATAAAATTTTATGTTACTTATATGTAATCTTATCATGAGACCAGTCGTGGCGCAGGGACACAGGTAAACGCGACTGGTTGTGGGTTCGATCCCCACTCGTGGAAATGAAATATTTATTTGAATTTATATTTCTATTTCTTCGCTCTGGTGTCGAGGCAAAGGGTGGGGTTGAGTTCCGCCACTCAACACGCAATGCCTCCAGAATTCGGCAGTAAGTGAGAAACGGAGTGTCCTAACACTAGGTTTCCTAGGTTTCCTCTACCTACCCTGCTAGGTGTGCGATACAGCGTGAAGTTGATTTGATTTTGATTTTAAATCTTATTTTATAGGACTATCATAAATTGCAATAAAACAAGTAAAAATGTACATATTGAGTACTTTTATAAAATTTCTACATCTTATCCGAGCAAAAATCGATTTTCAATATTTTATTTCGGTAAGTGATCTCAGGGGCTTCACCACCATCCTCACATGCAAAATGTATGGAAAATATCTCGTTTACACTTCGAATTGACCTATATTTCTTGTAATTTTGCGCACATGTTGCTCCGCCGATTGGTAAACTGTTTCTAATTAAAATATCGTTGGTTAACTGTAACGTTAACTAATTGATTAAACTTAGTTATTTCTTTAGTTTAGAATAGTGTTAGTTAATTCATTTATATTAGATTTACGTAAACGGTTTTTTATTTATTCTTTAACTAAAATCTCGTCTATTTCTTTTGCGTATTTTCTCTAGATATTGAAAGTTGGCTGTCAGGATAATAATAAAAAAATATATTTTATATGTACATTTTTAATCCGAAGGATTCCAATATTTGTTAGATATGGACCTTTTTCTAATATTTATTGCTATAATGTAAGAAAATATGATGAAATCTTTGGAAAATCTTTGAGATCTTAAGATTCAAACACACAAACTAGTTTTACTTCATTAAAACACGACGAAACGGTTTAAGCTGGAAGCTGACGAGGTTTTAATTTAGCTCAGCTTTGAATTACCAAAGGGAAGTGAAAGCCTCCTCTGGAAGCTACCGGAATGATACGGATTTGCAAATTTTGGCACTCAAATAGCAATGTTACGGGGCTTGGCTAAGATGGAGCGTCTTAAATTACCTTCAAATAAAATTAAATATTAGGTTTTATCGTTTTTTAGAGTTGTGGGGGTTTCTTTAAACTTAACTAATATTTTATACTTTGTTTCACTTTTTTTTCTAAATATTGTAACCATTTTTTAGATTCCCGCACATAACAGGTTTGGTAGAGGGAACCTGGGAGCCGGGAAACTGAATTCTGGAGGCATTGCGTGTTTAGTGGCGGAAGTAAACGCCGCCGTTACAGGAGCGAGGAAATAAAAATACTATATATTTAATTTCCTCGAGTGGGAATCGAATCCACAACGTGTCGCCATCGAAAATATACAAATTAAAAATCTATTCAGTATTTCCTATGAGATTGGATTATTAGCTAGATTACTTAACAGCTGCTAGTTAAGCGGTGTATGAGAAATTATGACCGAGATACTAAATGTGCTCTTTGAGGTTCAAAGAGAATGGAGTATGAATATTAAGGCAGTTTAATGTAGGTATCCGTCTTATTACCGAATTGGGTCATCGTATCTTTATATACCTATTCATATATGTTTGTGTGTGTTTAGAGAAGAACACATTTAACTATAGGAACTCTTATTTATAGGTGATTCCTTTTTCCAGTCGTGGCACAGTGGTGCAAACGTGTGACTGTGAACGCGACAGATTGTGGGTTCGATCCTCACTCGAGAAAATGAAATATTTCATATTTTCATTTCTAAGCTCTAGTGTCGAGGCAAACCGCAGTGTTGTGTTCCGCCACTTATCACACAATGCCTCCTTCGGCAGAAAGCGAGGAGCGGAGTATCTTAACACTATGCTATCCTGCGATATGAGGGATACAGAGTGAAGCTGGTGTCGTATGATACTAGCATTTTGCTTAAAGTTATAACTTGGGTGCGCGAACTGGTTATTTAATGTTCTTCTTTTGGATATCTTTAAGCTGTGGGATAATTTATAAGGCTAGGACTGACATTTGTGATTATACAGAGTGTTTTTTTGAGCACTACTTTAAATGATACCATCATTTTTACTACTCTATAAAAACCTTATACAATGTTTTTTTTCCCAAAAATGAAAAAGTGATTTTTTCAAACAAAATAAATAATAAAATTATCGTTGTAAAAAGAAACGCCATTTGTCAAGAACGACACACGCAAATTGCAGAGATGTAAAACTCATTTCGAAATCGAGTCGTAGGTATTGGCGGTAATGTTCAAAGTTGTTTAACCTTTAGTAGTATTTTTGTAGTAGTATGTTTTACGTTATTGGTATCTATGCGTAACTGCGTCACACGAAATACAGGTATGGATAAATATCGTGAAATGAAAGAAAAATCCTACGTCTAAACTGTTGAGGTATCTTGATTAATTTCTTTATGTGTTCAAATATTTTACGCAATATGCTGTTTCCCTAAGGAGCACTGACGCTTTCATCCTGTATACGGTGGCTATGGATTTAAACGCCATATGTCGAAAATATGAATGAAATGTAGGTATGTTTAATAAATAAATATAAGACTATCCGACAGCCGGTACGCGTCGTGAAAATATATCAACACGCTTTCATATACGATAAGCAATCTAATATTAGATAATACATACAACGTTTTACTTCACTTTTGTATAAAACTAGCTTTACCTCTTTCTCTTGCTTAGAGAAACGGATTTTTAGAGAAATTATTTTTTGTCATTGTTACTTCTCTCCTTGGTCTTAGCGTGATATAATATAGCCTAATAGGCTTTCTCCTTAAATTTATTTATTTATTTCAATTCGAACCAGTACTTCCTACGAGTAGCGGTTTCAGCCAAATATACTATTCATCTTTATAATATTAAAAGAAGTACGTAAAGAGAATTTTCGTTTTAATACCCAATAGAATAACTTGAAATCAGCTTCCAAAGTAGCAATTGCAATTGCACTTACAGAATATATTTCCTCAGTAACCAGGAAAGGGAGGTCTCAGCGAATAAAAGCTGGGGGCTTAACACGCTTTCGTCCAAGATATTGAGAGTGCTACGTTAGTTGCACGAGTAAGCTTCGAAAATGGATCCTCTGAGTGAAAGAAATATGCTTTTTGTATTAGTTTTTTTTTGTATTAGTTTGAGGCCAGTCGTGGCGCAGGGGCACAAAGTGTTACTGTAAAACCGACTGGTTGTGGGTTCGATCCCTACTCGAGGAGATGAAATATTTACTTAAATTTATATTTCCTTTTCTTCGCTATGGTGTCGAGGATAAGCGCGGCGTTGAGTTCTGTCAGCACGCAATGCCTCCAGAATTCGGCAGAAAGTGGGGAACGGAGTGTATTTACACTAGGTTCCCTCTACCTACCCTGCTGTGTACGGGATACAGCGTGAAGCTGATTTTGTATTAGTTTAGTTATTTACATGGTTCCTGTTAAATATAGTGTTTGAGAAAGACGAAAGTATTCTTAAGTGATTTTATCCTAGTTTCTAATAGGAGATATTAAATTGAAAATAACACTTAAAAAAACCAGAATATTTTGTCACTAAAGAAAAGACTATGTATAATAACAAAAAAAAATAATTGTATAACTAATTATGAAATAGCATTCAACGTACACGAAAATTCATATACATATTATACAAGGTCACGATATTACACCACTTAAATATTTTTGTCACGTAACCAATTAAACATTATCAAACTACACGTATTTTACACGTTATACTAAAATAGCTTATATTATTAACGTTTCAAACAATATTCCAGTTTAAAACACATTTTTTATAGGCCTATTAAAGTAGGGATGCGGAGGCAACTTTTACGAACTGCTGACCTAAGACCAAAAAGACCTAAGTTCGATTTTAAAGCTAGGGCAGCGATATCTGATGAAAATATTACCCGTCTGCTGTGAAAGCCATCGGCCATAAAGAAAATCCCCTTTAAGGGCCTGACTACCAGATATCGAATTACAGCCACTTTATCAAGAAGATTTATAGTCTTTGTTATTTGCTAAAATTCTGAAGCGAGATAGGACGCAATATACATATGTATATGATAAGTAATTATTAGTAAAAATATTTAACTCTCATAAAATGAAAAACTGAAAACTTTAAGTCTTGTTGTTGGGCAGGGGAACAAAGTGTAACTGTAAACACGAAAGGTTTTAGGTTCGATTCCCATTCGAGGAAATGATAAATTTAATATTTTTATTTTGCTCGCTCTGGTGTCGAGGCAAATTCGGCTTTAGAATTAGGCGGAAAATTGGTAACGAAATGTTTTAAGCTATATCTTACTTCTATCCCTGGTCCCATAGTACGTTAATTCAAAAATTAATACAACACAATTTGGCTGTAATTTTCGATTAAAATTACTTTTAATTAATCGCTAAGCGTCTTATGAACTTTTTGTTCGTAGCTAATTGGAGGTGAAAGTTAAAAAAATATAATACAAAAACATTAGACCTCGTTATACTTGCAAATAATTTTCTTTAAAACCAAGAAAATATTGTTTTTGCAAACGACCTTTGTAGGATTAACCTTTAACCTTTATTCCTTTATCTAAGACCATAATCCAATTAAAACTAACATCTTTGAGAAGTTAAAGATTATTAAGATAATAAATAATATTTTAAAAGAGGGAATTAAAGAAAATTATTTTCTCAGTAATAACANAGCGCGGCGTTGAGTTCTGCCACTCAACACGCAATGCCTCCAGAATTCGGCAGAAAGTGGGGAACGGAGTGTCTTAACACTAGGTTCCCTCTGCCTACCCTGCTGTGTGCGGGATACAGCGTGAAGCTAATTTAATTTTTATATTTTAAAAGAGGGAATTAAAGAAAATTATTTCTCAGTAATAACATGGTTTCTACTGTGTAAAAAATATTTAAAAAGATACATATTTTATTAAATAGGAATGTTTTTCCAAAAATATGGATACCGCTTTTACCAGAAATATAATTATAATAATATTATAAGTTTAAAATTAAATTTTATGGGAATTGCCTAATGAAGTTTAAAACAAACGATCTTTTTTTTTGAAAAAAAAATACATTAAATCTTTCAATCTCCATATATATCGTCATCCTTTTAGTCAAAGTGTTGAAAATTACATTAAAACGAAGTTTATTTTCTTATGAAACTCAAAGTAAAAAGGCAACCAGAATATCTTTTAAATTTCTACTTTGGACGCCACGCCGCGTCAAAATGAGAGAACACGATAATTTTTGAGCTTACCTATGAATAATTCAGTAACTGAGATGATTTTAAATTAAAATGATATAAAAATACGATAAACGCTTAAAACGCAATATTTATTTAGCTAACCCTTTCTTAACATGATTGCTTAATAATTTTAACACATTTTAATACCAAAATCAATATTATGTCTTTAGAGTTGTAAACCTGTATAAGTAGTAAATTATTTGTTATTGGGTTATTATTTATTTTCCTCTAAATAAATAATGCGGGCCATTTTCTATAGAAACTTCGAATGCTTAGATTTGAACCTGTGACCTTTGAATGTCAGTCAAATACTCTCTTTTGAAACACAATTAATAAAATATATTCTTACAGAATCGTTAATATTTTATGTGAAGGAAGTAATTGGAGATCGATTTATCTTTATATCAAATTCACAAATGGAAATGCTCTACTGATCGCTTTTCCTCAGTCATTTCTTTTATGTATATTGGAATTTGAATTTACTACGGTATTATTAATTTAGTTATTCAGAAAACTCTATATTATTACATTGGGTTTTATTAATGTGCCATACAAAATATATACCGTTCAGTGAACGGTATATATTTTGTAGTAGAATCTTTCCGTACAATTCTGAATGCATTGAGCATTGAGTGGTGGAACTCAACGGCGCGCTTTACCTCGTTACTAGAAAGAGAAAATGAATCCTCAAGTAGAAATTGAACCAACAACTAGTCCCGTTCCGTCGCAAGCCAAGTGTTAGGGGCACCGCCACGACTAGCCTAGCGACAACTTATTTGACAATATTTATCACTATTTCTAGAATTTTTACTTTCGCAGGTTTTATATGTTTTACTAAAAGTTCATAGAACAGCAAGATAATAACTTTAAATTATTTTAACATCAAAACTCGTTTATGATTTTTTGTGCCATCGACGAACCAACTAAACGACAGACAGACAGGCAAAGTTCTGTAGGCATATATTTTATGAATATAATTGATTTTATATCCTTTTATTTCATATACAGATAGTAGATTATAAAGGCCTCTCTCAATAATAATAATCATATAAAGCTATCTTACAATCATCAAGCACGTATGACGTACTTTATCGTGCTAAGAAACAACTGCGACCACTTAGCTTAAGAGTGTTCTATGCTTAAGTGGAAACTATATAATGAGGCCAAATTATTTTTATTTTTAATATTTCTATATGTTTTATAAATAAAATAATAAAATTTATTAATTTATTTAATACTTTATTACATAAATTTAAACATAAAACAGATACAAGATTTTTGTTTTATTGTTAGAAGGAAGAAAATAAATTTAAAACAATATTTTTAAATTTTTATTTTTAATTTATTTTAGAGAGAATTTATTTATTTTATCAAGGACAAGGGAAGACTACTATAGATATTAAACTCCAGCCATTTTTTAATACACAATCAAATCGTTTAATACGACATTTACGGTTACACTTTTTCTTAATAATGTTTTGTTATTTATATCATTGTATAAACTCCGCGGAATACAGCATGATGGGATTTTATGGGATGGGAATAATAATTTGTTCTGGTATATATCTGACCAGTATCTGGTCAGTTGTGGCCCAGGAGGACTATGGGACTCTAAACGCGACTGGTTTTAGGTTCGATCCCCGCTTGAGGAAATGGAATCGACGGTCACTAGGTAAAGTATCTTTTATTGCTGTTTTGTACTGCTGTTTGTTGAAAACAAGTGTAGTTTTAGAGAGATAAAAATATTGCGAATTTTTGTTTCGATACTTTATCTAGGGATCATCGAAATATTTACTTAAAATTTTATTTTTATTTTTCCGCACTGGTGTCGAGGCAAAGCGCGGCGTTGAGTTCCGTCACTCAATAAGCAATCCATCCAAAATTTGGCAGGATAATAGGGAACGGAGTGTCTTAATACTAGCTTCCCTCTGCCTACCCTGCTGTGAGCGGGATACAGCGTGAAGTTCAAAATTGATTTATATGATATAAACCGACAGAATTTATATGATGTACCGTGACACTAACTGGTACTTAGTGCTTTGAATAAATGCCATAAAATTAATTATAATAATCGTTATATCTTTTAAATGATTATTAATTGCCTGTACTTAGTACATGACGTAATTTCATACTTTATGTTCAAAGTGTATGTGACATACGAATATATACCTATTTTTTTTATCAGCTTCACGCTGTATTCTGCGCACATCAGGGTAGGCAGAGGGAACCTAGTGCTAAGACACTCTGTTCTCCACTTTCCACCGAATTCTGGAGGCATAACTGTTGAGTGACGGGACCCAACGCCGCTCTTTGCCCCGACACTAGAGCGAAAAAATGGAAATATATATTTTTAATAAATATTTCATTTCCTTGAGTGGGGATCGAACCCACAACTAGTCGGTTTACAGTCTCATTTTGTGTCACTGCGCCACGACTGGCCTCGAATGTATACATATATAAAATAATACTATTATTTGTCTCTAATTTACATGTATTACATTATTTATCCTACATTAAAATATATTCGTATCTAAGTATATATTGTATGTATTATAACAATGTCCAATATTTATTTAACACTTTACATTTTATTTATTAACTTCACGCTGTATCCCGCACGCAGCAAAGTAGGCAGAGAGAACCTAGTATTGAGACACTCTTTTTCCCACTTTCTGCCGAATTCTGAAGGCATTGCGTGTTGAGTGGCAGAACTCAACGCCGCGCTTTGCCTCGACACCACAGCAAAGAAATGGAAATATAATATTTCATCCCCTCGAGTGCGGATCGAACCCACAACCAGTCAGTTTTACAGTCACACTTTGTGTCCTTGCGCCACGACTGGCCTCTAATTTAGCACTCCTATAAATATATGAAATATTTACGATATTAATTGTAACATTTAGTTCCGAATACCAGTCATTGGAAGTTATAAGGAAATTGTGTTATATATGATAAAGCAACCAATTTGCATCGAACCGTGGAATAGAAAGTTATGCTTTGAAAGAAAATATGAGTGGAATAGCGGATTTGTTTGGATAAAGTTGAAATTTCCTGGAACGTTTTTTGTTTCATTTATTCACATAATATAATAATAATGTCTATTATTTTTAAGAATAATAGAATTGAAATATATGTAATAGATACATATTCTTCTTTTTTCAGCTTCGCGCTGTATCCCACACATAGCAGGGTAGGTAGAGGTAACCTGGCAACCTAGTGTTAAGACATTCGGTTTTCGTTAAGACATTTCCGTTTCCCACATTTCGCCGATTTCTTGATGAAGTGCCTGTAGTGGCGGAACTCAACGCTAGTCTTTGCCTCATTATCAAAGCGAGGAAAATTAAGATATTAAATATTTCATTTTCCCTGAGTGGAATCGAACTCACAACCGTCGCGTTTAGAGTCGAACGCTTGTATCCTAGCGCATCAAGGAAATTAAATATTTAATATTTTCATTCCTTCACTCTGATGTCTAGACATAGAGCGGTGTTGAGTTCCGCCACTCAACACGCAATGCCTGCAGAATTCGGTGAAATTGGTTAACAGAGTGTCTCAACACTAGATTCCTTTTACTTACCCTGCGTAAAGCCAAAAAAATGAAGCTATTATTAATTATATTAGCTTAATTTTTCTGAATAATAAATGACCAAATAAAAAAAAAACTTCTAAAAAAAAGTTATTAATAGATTTTACAATTCTCTGTTCTTCCAAATAAACCTTCAGTAATAATGATGTGCTCCCAAAATCGTTTACAAATATAAATATATAAGAAGCGCTAGTACTAGGATGAGCCATACTTGGTCTAGATTCTTTAGAGACGTTAATGCTAACAGACATTTGTCTAATGGAACTTTTAATAGGAGGGCGATGACGTATACGAATTTAATATAATTATATATATATATATNTATATCTGTATTTATTGAAGCTAAAGAGAACGAGGCCAATTTACATATTCATTTATTTCAATACATTTATTCAGCAGCAATTTAGCATAAACATGCATTAAACAAAAAGAAAAACTATTAATGTTAATATTGTAGCTCGATTATTTATTTAGTGTGTTGGGTTTTTTAAAGTTTATATAAGGAAATGGCTCCCTTGGTTCCCATCACCGCGTAAGCAGCGTAGTATGACGTGTAGACGGAACTTAGTTATTTGTCAGTCAATTAAAAAATAGACGGTAAAACTATTCTAACACTCAAGAAAGTAACTTTTGGGATTGTTCCTTTATTTCGGGTAGTCAAAGGGAACCTTGTGTTAAGTCACTCCGTTGCTCACTTTCCGCCGAGGCATTTCGTGTTGAGCGGCGGACCTTAAGGGCGTTAATGCAGCACGATTTGAACCCGCGTTTATTGGATACTGTCCAAATGCTATAACTAGTTTAGCTTCATGATCATATCCGTCTACGGCGAAACTTCTGTACAGTAGATACCACTTTGAATGTTTATACTTAATGATATTTCGCTATAACATTTAGAAATAATATTAAATTTATTATAGCTAGAAATACCAACTCGATCACAAATCGATATGGCCTTTACCATTTTAGGCCACACGGTCTCAATCTATTAAATACCCAACAACAACTTCGACATTTATACAATTATATGTATGTATTTATAAATTGTTTTTGATTTATGATCCATGATGTTTAGTTCAACTTCCACTTGGAATATATTTTAAATAATAAGTTCTCTCAAAAAGTAAAGCTATGAATCTGACGAAAATAAGATAGTCCGTTTTACGTAACATAGTATTTGTTAAGACTATGTATTCTTTATTCTTTATTGAACTGATTTTATTACAGACAAAAAAAAACAATACAATAAGACCATTCGCGGCTCAGTGCACAGTGTCACTGTAACCGCGACAGGCTGTGGGTTCGATTTCAACTCGAGAAAATTAAATATTTTCATTTCTGTATCAAGACAAAGCGAGGCGTTGACTTCCGCCTTTTCACACACAATGCCTCCAAAACTCAGCGGTAATGGAGGTACGGAGTGTCTTAACACTAGGTTAGCTCTAAACAAAAGTTAAATCCAGAAAAAGTCATAGATGTGTGTGAAGTTATTATTAGGATAAATTTATTTAGGCTTGGTTAATTACGCGAGCCTTCCCAGTACTAGTGGTTTTGCGGCTGCGACCGCAGGCTGCTTGCGGTATTTCCGATCGATATTATGATCCGTCTAATTATATGGTACATCGCGAACCAAATCATCATTTTGGTTAATTCAATTAAAGTGGAAAAAAATCCTTTGTTCAAAATATTGTTAAATACTGTTTTTGTTTTAGACTTGAGTGAAAGTTTAAGCATAAAATAAAATAGATTCTCAGATTTTTCATGCATTTTTATATTAATAATATAAGGAGTAGAGATAATTTTACTTATAACATATATGAAATTGTCTGTACTTCAAAGGACCAAAAAAAAAATTTGTTATAATTTATAAGGCCCTCGTGGCGCATGGCCATGGAGACTATAAATGCGGCGACTATGTGTTCGATTTACACTTGGAAGAATGTAATATTTAATAATTTCTTTTCCTCGCTTGATAACGATGCCTTAATAATTTGTTGGAAAGTGGGGAACGCAAATATCTTAATGGGAAACGGATGGTTCCCAGGCTTCCTTTGTCTACTCTGCGATGTTCGGGATACAGCGAGAACCTAAAAAATGCTGATTCTTATACAGTTGTGTTTTCACAATATTATGGGTTAAATACTGAATCTTCTATTGTTTAGAAGGAGTTGGTTAACAATTATTTCTATAAATCTAGTACAAAACTGTTGCAGAAATTCACACAAGAACTTAAGTACTCATGTTGAGATGAAGTTTTAGCAATTACGAAGTTAAGCTCAGATTTAGGTCAAACGTCCATCTTGGACTCTTGGATTTTTATAGACTATATTGTTATAATCTCATATTATAAAAGCTATTTTTTTTCTTATTCTAGAAATGTTTAAAAGAAAATGTATAAGGCATGAACTATTAAGATAAAAGTTGTTAACAATTTAAATATTTTTTTAATCAGATTTTCTTCTCTCTTTTATTTTACTTTTATATATATATATATATATATATATATATATATATATATATATATATATATATATATATATATGCTGTTGACTTAAGGTATTTTGGTCTGCACTTCTAAGATTATAAGATATACTATAAGATAAATATTTCATATATTTATCTTATAGTATATCTTATAGTATATTACAGTGAAACATAACAATATAGGTTAATACTTCAAAGCACACAGAGTATCATAGACGCTAGCACTTATTGTTCCATTGTACGGCGATTAGAGCTGAGAAATGTTTTAGACTGTCTAAAGTCAGCAGGTCAAACTTGAGACCACAATAGTAAATATAAATAATAATATAAATAATAAATAGTATATACACTAGAAACTATTTTCACAAAAAAAATGTCATTTGACATTGATAATTTAATATTACCTAATATTATTTTAAATTAAAAATTAAAATTAAATTAGCTTCACGCTGTATCCCGCACACAGCAGGGTAGGCAGAGGGAACCTAGTGTTAAGACACTCCGTTCCCCACTTTCTGCCGAATTCTGGAGGCATTGCGTGTTGAGTGGCAGAACTCAACGCCGCGCTTAACCTCGACACCAGAGCGAAGAAATGGAAATATAAATTTAAGT
>JAAIXJ010000051.1:708190-718846 GCA_013403705.1 Heliconius hermathena
GGCGTTGAGTTCTGCCACTCAACACGCAATACCTCCAGAATTCGGCAGAGAGTGGGGAACGGAGTGTGTTAACACAAGGTTCCCTCTGCCTACCCTGCTGTGTACGAAAATATTTATAAATAATAATCATTCCCACGAGTGGGAATAGAACCCATTAAAGTTACTGGCACACGCTACTGCCTACGCCACAACGGTCTCACTACACCTATTTATAAAACACCATAAAATTAACATTTTCGGCTAAAAACTAATTTATACATCCAAAGCCGCAGTTAAAAACACAATAAGAAATGCATGTAATTAAAATGTTCAAGCGTAAGATTTCTGGCTTTAAAAGACATCGTAGTTAAATGTTACCGCACCTACATACATAGCCTTTTGTATTATTTTTCTTTAAATTTCTAAACTCCAGGGAAACAATGCTTTCCAGCATAAATGTTCTTGGCTTTGTTTACAAGCATATAATGAAAATCTTGTTTGGACAGTAAATGCTTTGTTAGTATTTTATGCTGGAGTTTCACGTGTGGACTAAGAGTGTAATATTATATTTCAAAGATTAATTACTTCAATATCTGCGTGTTAAAGTTATTAGTTCTTTGTGCCAATTAATTGACAATATAACGGCACTAATATTTTTTTTATATCTGGGAAATGCATTAAAGCAGACCGTCCACACATAAAACTAGTGCTTTACGTATGAACGGTACTGGTGGGACTTACCAGTGAATCTGATCCTACCCACTAAAACCCCAGTGGGAACCCTCTCTATCAATATGAGACGCCGCAGGATCGCTCGTGCTTACTACTGCGAGCCTCGCGACGGCAATAATAAGATCAACGACCAACCAAAATTTAACTTTAAAAAATTAAATCAATATGTAATATTAATTGTCTTTTATTAATAATATCGGTATCACGAACGTATCGCGTGGGTCAATATGTATTATTTTTTTTAGCTATACGGCTCATAACGCGTAGCAGGGCCTATCCTTCTAGGAGAACCTGGTATCAAAATAGCGTTCTCTGCTTTCCGCCCACAATCCTTGATGTAAATCTGGAATATTTTTATTTTTTATCATATGTATATGAGACCAATCGTGGCGCAGGGGGCGCTAGTGTGTGACTGTTAACGCGACTGGTTGTCGGTTCGATCCTCACTCTAGGAAATGAAATATTTATTTAAATTTCTATTCTCGTTCTGCTGTCGTGGCAAAGCGCGGCGTTGAGTTCTGCCACTCAAAACTGAATGCCTCCAGAATTTGGTGAAAAATGGGGAACGAAGTTTCTTAATACTAGGATCCCTCTGCCTACTCATCCCAAATTTTAGAAGAAGAGGTTGAGTCAAAAGCCATTGTACTATATTTGAGTAAATATCGATTAGCGGTGGTCAGTTGCTACCAACGCTTTTAAAGATTAATTAGACCTGTCGAAGGTACGCAATTCAGGGCTGGGAGATAATAATTAATTTTGTTAGTAATTTTATGTGATAGAAGAGCTTTTCTTTTAAACATTTTAAAATAATTGCATTTTATTAATATATCATTGACCTAATTCGTTATTTAACAATAAGGATATAAATAATTTAATTGAAATTTACTTAAACAAGAAATACATTTTATTTATTTGACGTCCTATTTTATTTAACGACTTAGTGTAAGTATAGTATAGAATAACTTTCTTAATATTGTATTAGTGTATTATATGTGATTATTTTTAAGATCTTTGGTTTTCACGATTATTACACATTTTAAATGAAACTATTTTAACCGGATTAATCGCGTATGTTTGGGATTATACATTTCTGGAAACTCGACTTTTCGAACACTTTGCAGTAGATGTGTCCGGTTAAGTTGTTTCATTTAAAAGGATTTTTTTTATTACGTTATACATTTCAAAGAACAAATAAATAAGTATGGCTGATTTAATTCACGAGTACTTGAATTGGAATCAAACAGATAAAGGCCAGTCGTGGCTCGGGGGCACGAGCGTGTGACTGTAAACGTGACAGATGATGTGTTCGATTCCCACAAGAAATGAAATATTTAATATTTACATTTCTTTACTTTCGCGTTGAGACAAAGCGCGGCGTTTAGTTCTGCCACTACCATATGTATACGAAATATTTATTTAAATTAATATTGTTTATAAAATATTAATTTAAATAACTGTTGTCGTGGCAAAGCGCGGTGCTGAGTTCCGCCACTCAACGCAACGCGCGCAACGCGCAACAACGCAATGCCTCCAAAGTTTGGCGGAGCATAAAGAACGGAGTTTTTTAATTCTATCTTCTCTCTGCATACACTGCGTGAAGCTAAAAAAATTGGTGCGAAATTGCGATTTGGTGAAAAAACAGTCAAATTTAAACGTTCATTTCTCGTATAACGTGTTGGTAATATATTTATATAGATATATAAGTTAATTATATGAAGTTGAAAATGTTATAACGAACCCTTCTATAATAAATAATTTTTTTATTCAGTAAAACACTGCCATATGTTGAAAATTCGCTTACAATATATAGTTCCAACCGTTAGGCTTTAAGCACAAGTAAACTAATGCAAATTTAATCAAGGCGTATACAATGAGGCTCGGGCTACGGCTAAATGAACCTTATTTGCTAAGATTTAAGAGAAATTTTACTTTGCATGGAATCTGGGTGCGCTGTGAAATGTTTAGTCCTCAGATAATAGGATAATACAAGTGGTATTTGCGCTACAACCCTAGTACTTTTACAAGGTTACAGTATTTCACAATTTTCGCTTTTATTAAATTAACCATTTTATTATTATGGAAACCAGATGTTTTTTTATTATTTACTTAACTTCAGCATTTAAATAAATAAGGCAAGTCGTGGCGGAGTGGCACAAGCGTATGACTGCAAAGCCGAGAGGTTGTGAGTTCGATTCACACTCTAGGAAATTAAATATTTAATGTTTCCATTTCTCCGCTGTGGTGTTGAGGTAGAACGCGGCGTTGAGTTCCGCCACTCAACTCGCAGTGCCTTCTGAATTGTGCGGAAAGTGGCAAGCAGAGTATCTTACCACAAGGCTACTTCTGCCTACCTTGCTACAGCACGGGATACAGCGTGAAGTCGAAAAAAATGTACAACCAATGGCTTAAATGGTTTATATTTGGCTTCAAGTAAGTAATTTGAAGCATTCCATACCATTTCCACATACCACGAGCTCCAGCAATATAACACATACCTCCTCACCCTCTCTGTCCGGGACCCTTTGAATAAGCAAGAACGAATAATGAAACGATTTGCTCAAATGATACGTAAACCCACGACCGACGGTTGAACTGGCCCCGGCTTAATGAATCTTGTATACGGCCTCCAATGCATAATATCATACGGTCTATTGGAAATGACCTCTCCTGTCTCTCTTATCTCTCTTTATTATGGTCATATTTTTTGTTTTGTAAGCGTTGTGTGATTTTTTGAGGTCATTTTGTGCTTGTTTTATTGAGGCTTTAATTAAATACACAAAAAAAAGCCTTTTGTATACTTTTTATGGAGAATGCTTGACCACGTTGTTTTGTTTTTTTTATTACTTGTAATAAGGTGTAATAAGACGTAGAGGCGGTCGTGGCGTAAAGGCACAAGCCTGTGACTGTAACGCGACGGTTGTGGATACTATCCCCACGCGGGGGAATGATTTATTATTTATTAATATTTTAATTTCTTCACCCTGATACCTAGATGAGTTTCACCATATGACACGCAATGTGTAGAAAATTAGGAAAGTGGTGACTTTACATTAGGTTCCCTCTGCCTACCCTGCTCTATGCGGGATACAGCGTGAAATAAAAAAATATAATAAGGTGTAACAAAGTGTAAGATCCATTTTTGTTCTTTGTTAAAGCTCGTAAACTGTAAAGTTCAATAATTCAATTACGTAACAGTCAGTGTTTAAGTATGAAGAAGGAGTGCTTTAGACGTAACACAATGTAAGCTTAACCTTTCTTCGGTGGAGCTGGAATAAGCACATTATTCTAAACTTTGTTGCGAGAGAAATTTTAAATCCGATTTCAACAGAATTATACCTTATTTATGAGGATATACAGGCCAGTCATGGCGCAGGGGCACAAGCGTGTGATTGTGAACGCGACAGATTGTCGGTTCGATTCCCTCTCGAGGAAATGAAATATTTAATATTTTCACTTTGCACTGGTGTCGAGGCTGAGCGTGGCGTCGAGTTTCACCACTCAACACGCAATGCCTTCAGAAAAATGGAGAGAGGAGTGCCTAAACACTATGTTATCTCTGTTTACCCTGCTACATGCGGGATACAGAGTGAAGTTGAAAAAAGGAGGACATATTTAGAGGAGGATTTAAAATGTTTTCTTTTCTATTCCTATTTGTCACCAAGTAGTAATATGATAATTGTGGGTATCTTATATTAAATTTGTTTTTTAAAAATCTGAAAAATATTTTTAATATGCTTACATATTTTTTTTAAGCTTCACGCTGTACCCGGTAACAGCAGAGTAGGCAGAGGTAATCTAGTGTTAAGACACTACGTTGCCCAATTTCGCTGAATTCTATAGGCATTATGTGTTAAGTGGTGAAACTAAACGCTGTGCTTTTGCCTTAATACCAAGAAGAAACGATTCGTAAATAATAATACATTCTTCCGAGTGGTGATCGAACCCACAACCGTCGCGTTATACGTTTCTGCCCCTCCGCCACGATGACCTCAATATGCTAGCCTAGCTATCAATCGATGCAAATAAAATGAATATTCAAATATTCATACATTCCCAATGATATGTACCATTTTGATATGTTAATTTTGCAACTGACGTGGAAAGAGAACCCAACGGCTAATTAACAGTAACAGAGCAGCCTCTTGCAACGTTGGACCAAACTGATTGATATTCTTGCTGCGATAAAGGTTAAATGTATGTAGATGCCCACTGAAAAATACCTTTGACAATTGAATTTACGTTCTAGAATATTTGTGTTGTTTTTGGTGCTTTTTGGTTCAGGGATTTTGCTTTTATTAAATTTTATATATATTTATCAGCTTCACGCTGTATCCCGCACACTGCAAGGTAGGCAGAGGGAACCTAGTGTGTTAAGACACTCCATTCCCCACTTTCTGCCGAATTCTGGAGGCATTGCGTGTTGACTGGCCAACGCCGCGGTTGACTGGTCAACGCCGCGGTTAGCCTCGACGCCAGAGCGAAGAAATGGAAATATACATTTAAGTAAATATTTCATCTCCTCGAGTGGGGATCAAACCCACAACTAGTTGGTTTTACAGTCATACTTTGTGCCCCTGCGCCACGTCTGGCCTCTATATATTTATTATATTTATAATGTAAGGTAGATCCATAATTTTAAGTTTTAGTAGAGATTTTTATATAATGACATATAAAATTTGATCAGAAGTATACGTCTCTTGATCCAACTGTTAAACGATAACTTTTCGAGATTTTTAACAATTTTAAAGTATTATTTCATACTTAGGAAAGAAAAATATATTTTGAAAATGTATAAAAATTTTAACGTAGCGGGATTTTAACCTGTACCTGTTTTCAAAAGGCGCAGCTGTTATTTTTGTTACTTCTTGTTATAGGAATTTTGCTTTTAGAATGTTATATATGTTTGTTACAATTTATATGTATATATATGTTTATAATCTTATGGTAAGATTTTTTTTATTATCTGTGTTATAATTATGCTATAAAGTAAGTAGTACTAGTAAAGTAGTAGTCCATAAGTTTAAGTTTTATTAGTGATTTTTGCATATTGACATATAAACTTTTATTGGACGTATACGACTGTTGATCCAACTGTTAAAAGGTTTTCGGATATTAAGCATTTCACAGTTATTTATAATGAAATAATGAAACAAGTTATAGTATCGTGATGTTTATACATTTTTTTTCTATTCATGTACATATATACGTAGCAATTAAATATAAAAAATATATAAATCAAGAGCGTGTGGCATTTCGCAGGATAGCGTGTTGAATAAAATTGTGCATAAAATAAAAAATATTATGTTGTATTAGTAGTTAACATATCCCTGTTTTCGCTTCTTCGCTCGTTCTTCGGTGTCGAGGCAAAGCGCAGCGTTGAATTCTGCCATTTAATACGCAATGTCTTCAGAATTCGGCGGAAAATGACTTGCGGAAGTGGAGGCACTAGACTCCTTCTTGCTGTCCTGCTAAATGCGGGATATAGAGTGAATCGAAAGCTAATATAAATGAAACATAAATTATCTAAACACATTCTACAACTAATATAAGCGACATTACAATTGTCACAAGTATATACTATTAATATATCAATACTAAATTATGTTTAGCAAATACAGTGCAGTTTAAACAATAAATAATACTACTGTTTTAGTTCAGTTTCGCTCTAAGCGGCTGTGTGTAATTGCTTGAAGTTGTTGATAATATTACCTAGTTAGTACGTTTCAGTATTCCTTATATACATAAGTGTATAGTAATACCACACGCGGCTTCGCCCGCTACAAATTTTTGTCATATTATATACCATTTGCTTTATTCTGATATAGTATAAGCTATTTAACTGTAAAGTTGTAAAGATGGGACCGTCATGGCGCAGAGGCACAAAGGTGTCACTATAACGCGAAGCTTTCGGGTTAGATCCCCATTCGGGGAAATGAATTTTAATTCATTAATATTTTAATTTCTTCGCTCTGGTATCAAGGCAAAAGCTCAGTGTTGAGTTCTGCCATTTAACGTGTAATGTCTCGAAAAATTGGGCGGAAAGTGGAACGGCGTGTCTTAATACTATGTTTTATATATATATATATATATATATATATATATATATATATATATATATATATATATATATATATATCTGTAAAGTTTTGTTTAAATTCGTTCAGTAGTTTTTGCGTCAAAGCGGAACAAACATCCATCTTCACAAACTGTCACTTTTATAATATTAGTAGGATATCCAATTATAAGATTAATGTATTTGTATTGAAGATTTATGTATTTATTTTGATTAATGTAAATATATAATCGATGACGTAATCAATCTAAAAGATACTACTAACACAATACAAATATATAAAAAATATCTGTATTTTTTTCATGTAAATTTTTTAATAAATATGGTTGACATTTTGTTACATAATTAAACTTCAATACATTAAGCTTATGTTGTAATTTGAACTTTGAACCACAAAGTTTCATGAAGTGACTGGGACACCCTTAGCATCGCCCTAATTAGAAAACTAAAAACGACCCTGTAGTTAAAAGGTCCTGTCGTTAGGACGAAAATGAGTCAAAAAATGTACAAAAATAGAAATCATTTTTAAAAGTTATTTAATTATATACGTATATATATATATACTTACTAATAATATTTTCTATTATAGAAAATATTACTGATGAATAGTATAGAATAAACAATATTGAATAATAAGAAAGTGTATCTGAGGTTTATTTCACGATAAATGTGTTTGGATATAATAAATAATACGCAGTAGACGTTTTAGAAGAGACTGACATTTATTGTAATGTAAATGTATAATTACATAACTTGGACACAGATGGCTCTAGTGGAAAATATTTTTTATATTTTGTTATATGATTAACACCTCCGCTTAACAAAATTAATAAATAATCTAAATTAGCTAAAGTCACAACAAAAAAAAATTATAAATATTGTGAAACAGGTAGAATGCCAAGTTTTTCAGTAAAATATAAATGTTTGACAGATGTTAAACTTTTGGTTAAAATATCTGCTGGCATTTCAGCTGTTTCCATATAATCAATTTTAACAAAATTATTTGCTACAGGATATTTATAGCATTTTAATTATTTCTTATAGAACTATCTGTATTGATTTAAGTTCATTCTAATTTATTATGCTCAAGCTACTATGCACTTAGTTTTTAGCTTCACGATGTATCCCGCTGATAGCATAATAGGCAGGTGGAACCTGGGAACCTAGTGAAAGGCATGAAAGCATTATGTGTTGAGTGGCGGAATTCAACGCCACGCTTTGCCTCGTTACCAGAGTGGGAAAATTTAAATATTAAATATTTAATTTCTTCTAGTGGGAATTAAACCCACAACCAGTCACGTTTTCAACCACACTCTTGTGCACCTCCCATCACTATACATATATCAATATTTAACAGATCCTTGAGCTGCTTACAATGTATTATTTTAATACACTGTAGTGAGCTTCTTTAGACGTCAGTCATAAATGTTCCGTTTACATCATGATCAATTTTCTGTTCGTATCAACACCTGGTTTACGTAAAAAATGTATAGCTTTGCATTTTTTATATTTTTTGTTGGTAATTTCTCTAAAACAACGTCAATCATCAAACAAATACCAATCGTTAAGGGTTGGTGGTTGTGGGTTCGATTTCCACTCGAGAAAATGAAATAATTAATAATTTCATTCTTCGTTCTAGTATAATTGCAAAGCGCGGCGTTAAGTTCCGCCACTTAAAACGCAATGCTTCCGTAATTCGGTGGATTGTGGGGAGCGGATTGTCTTAACATTAGGCTCCTTATGTTTGCCGTACTACATACGGGATACAGCGTGAAGCGGGAAAAAAACATTATCAATAATAAGTGTACCAATATTATCATAAATAATAAGCTTTGGCGTTAATGGGTGATAATTTTTTTTCCTGTCAATTATAATTACCTAGAACGTGAAAGCTGATATTTTTTAATTAAATTTTACAAGGTAAAAGTCATAATTTCGAATGTTATAAAACGACTTATCTACTAAATATTTAAGGACTATCGCACTTTATCGCTAGAATTTCCTTTAAAAGTCACGTTCGTACCATTAGAGAATTTGTAAGAGAGATTACCCTTCGAATATTTTTGCTGATGATAGATCAATATTTTCTACTTGCTTTAGTTTTATTTATCACTAAGATTATTTTAAAGGGAAAATAAATGTTATAACATAAAACAAGAAATATATAAAACAAACCTGTGACTATGACCACTTTTACAAGAAAAAAACTAAAAATAAGCTTGGTAAATTCTATTTTACGTATTCAATAAACTGTATTTATTTTTTAGTTTCACGCTGTATTCCGCACACAGCAGGGTAGGCAGAGGAAACCAAGTGTTAAGACACTCCGTTCCCCACTTTCCGCCGAATTCTGGAGGCATTGCGTGGTGAGCGGCGGAATTCAACGAAGAAAGAAAGAGCAAAGAAATATAAATGTAAATAAATAAATAAATTTCATTTCCTCGAGTGGGATCGAACCCACAACCAGTCGCGCTTACAGGCACACCTCATACCCCTGCGCCACGACTGGCCTCATAAACTGTAATATTTTTTATTTAATCTATAACTTTGTATACTATTATAAATTTTCACACTCCATTTGAGATGAATTATAATAATGATGAAATAAATTTTCAACACGAAGTAATTGACTAGACTGGCGCACCCGAAAGTCGTAAACATTTAATTAAATTTTATGGAAATCATTTACAATTTACGCGCATTTTTTAATTAAATATACAAATTATTTTTTATATCTATGGAATAAAATGTATATAAAGTTTTTTGTTTTAATTTTTCGTTTTAATTATTAATCTAAGAAAGCAGAGAATAAAGACGTATGTGTCTAATTGAATACATATTTCTTTGAAAAATAATTGTGGTATGCTAAAAAAACAATTAAAAATTGTACAATAATTTTCGAATAAGACTTTTTATTTCGATTGTACTTATGCATACATATATAGTATTTGAGTGTTATAAATTTTTTGTTCACCATGTTCCTTGTTTATTTTATTTCTACTGAAAATAAAATTAATGTATGGTGGAACCCAACGCCGTGCTTTGTCTTACTAGAGAGATGAAAAGAAATAATTCACTCCTCCGAGTGGAGATTGTACCCACAACTATCTCCAGACCGACACTTTTGCAACTCGAACACGCAATGTTTAAAAAATGGGTCGAGAGTGGAGAAAGGAGTGTCTTAACATTATAGACTACATTATAGAGGTCACCGGATTTTCCATAACGACGAGGGATACGACAAGATTGACTTATATGCGTTATAAAGTCCCTTGATGTTAATGATCTCGGTCTGCTTTCTTTTAATGGTATTAGGTTTTCTCTGTCTAGTCGATTATTTATTAAAATATTTCTTTAAAATATTTTAAAAAATAATAAAATTAATTCTAAATATTCTATATTCCATTTCACGTATAATGTGAAAATGAAAGTATAATGGTGTAATCTAATACAAAATTAAGCACGACAATGGCGGTCCACAGAAATATATATATTTTTCTCTTTGCATTTGTACTAAATTAATATACATTTAACTTTGTACGAACACAGAATGTTGCCGACCTAGTTCCCAATTGCTACTCGTCGGTTGAATTTCAGTTTTTCCTGAACTTGCTTTTGTTCTTAAACTTTTAGCGAAAACTCTTTAATTTTAAGGTTCGCGATTGCTGCGCAAAGATCAGATCGTATTAAATTTTGGTTTTTAGCACAAATTACGTCTATTTGTGTTTTATTTATTTCAAGTTTTTAGGTCAGTCGTGGCGCAGCGGCACGAAGTGTGACTGTAAAACCGACTGGTTGTGGGTTCGATCCCCACTCGAGGAGATGAAATATTTACTTAAATTTATATTTCCATTTCTTCGCTCTGGTGTCGA
>JAAIXJ010000051.1:719331-786444 GCA_013403705.1 Heliconius hermathena
TCCGTTCCCCACTTTCTGCCGAATTCTGGAGGCATTGCGTGTTGAGTGGCAGAACTCAACGCCGCGCTTAGCCTCGACACCAGAGCGAAGAAATGGAAATATAAATTTAAGTAAATATTTTATCTCCTCGAGTGGGGATCGAACTCACAACCAGTCGATTTTACAGTCACACTTCGTGCCACTGCGCCACGACTGGCCTCATTTTCAATCTACTAATTTATACTTTAACTTACTGCACACACACATTGTCTCCACAGAAAGCGAGGAACGTAGTGTCTGAACACTATTCTCCCTCTGCCTATCCTGCGCCATGCGGGAAAGAGCGTGAATTTAAAAAAAACCATTATTACAAATACACATAAGCCTTTGCCACTGGGAAAGTCTGAGCGTACCTTCCATAAATCAAACGTGCTTCGCAATTACGAAGAGAGCAATTAATGCTCTCAGAAACTTGCTATCGTAAGGCTGTTCATATTTCAATTTGTACATTGTCCTTATACTTAACTGACATTTTTTTTTCTTCGTTCAAGAGCAATCGAAATATCTGAATTAATTTGACAAGTGTAATTGATTTGTATTGTTTTTTTTGGGTTCTGTATATGATGGACGTGTCGTTTTATTAAATTTAAATTGTGCTTTAGCTCGCCTTTTCAACTTCTTAATTAGTATAAATTTTGGTTTTGCTAAGGTAAACAATAAAAACTATACGAAAATTATATATGAAGATGGATCTCTTAAAGTAAAAGCTTAAGAAAATTGAAATTTAAATCCATTTGTTGTTAATATGTCTAGTGTATGAAATTAATGTTACAATAAAATTAATTTGTATCGAAAAGTATTTTATTTATTTATTTGAAAATACTTAAAATATTCTCGGTTTTTTAGATGTTTTAATTAGTATAGTTTTTATTGTATAACTCATCTAAATTTAAATCCAATGTCAAATTGATAAACGAGTCTTGTCAGTCTGTTGAAGAAATCTTACATAACTGACATTACATAGCATTGATTGATTACGCTACATTTCATCAATCATACCTAATATCTAACAAGAATTAATTCATTAGTAAGAGGAAGCCTGTGAAGAATATATGTATTTATATAAATAAAATATTTGGACCTCCGTCCTCTATTAATTTCCGCCACTCAAAGATAATTACTAAGAATTTTCGTCTGGCAAGAGAGAATGCTATTTATTAAATCTTTTTAACATTGTTAAAATGTTAATCCACACTTAAAGAAAAATTAAAGAAATTTTTAAAAATCTTCGTACAAAAATACTAACAACAAATAAATTGTGACAAACGTATAAGAATTTCGACGTTGCTTGATGAGAACGTAAGGCGTAGTCAGAATGCTTGGACGGTTCCCAAGAGGCGCGGGTTCAAATCCTGCTACGTTAAAATTTTTATATTATACTTTTTCTAAATAAGTAAATAACTATATCTTATAATAACAGTATTTTTTACAAATAATTTTTTTCCTATTTTTTTTACATTTTTATATACTTGTTATTCAAATTTCTACGTACGGTTTTTTGATATCGCTGTTTTACTTCATACGTCTACACATTTTTTTATATTTTTAAAACAATAATATTTGAGCTAAATTATAATATAAAATTTTATATAGAAATGGAATAACATAATATTTTTTTACTTCATATAAGTCTATTTAATATATTTTATATAAATGAATAGAGCATTATTGATATACCACAGATGAATTTAAGACCTTTAAGTTTATAAGCCGTGTAATAAAAAGAAAACAAATGCGCGACGTCGGGTTCCGTCACTTAACACACAATACCCCGAAAATTCGGCGGGAAGAGCGGAGTATCTTAACACTAGTCTTTCCCTGCCTACCCTGCTACGTGCGGGATACAGCGTGAAGCCTAAAAAACAACAGCTTGCACACGCAAATCATAGATAATTTCATTTATTACAAAGTAAAATGGCAGACCGCTAATTGTTAATTGCAATACATCGACGGAGACCAACCGTGGAAACCAATTACGATAATGATTGTACGCGTTCTAGCTCATGAATATTTTAATGTTGAACGGCCGCTGGTGGGTGGGTGTGGGAAGATCTGAAAATTAGTACTTTAGTAGGTAATTTAGGTGATTTCCAGCAAATTTTTGGAAAATGCTGTTTGGTTCATTTTATAAGGAATAATTGGAAAAATATTTATATTTTTGGGAATATTATATGTAAAATTGAGGCTTCCTAATATAAATAAATAAATAAAATTAAATAAATAAGTCAGCTTCACGCTGTATCCCGCTCACAGCAGGGTAGGCAGAGGGAACCCATTTTTAAGACAATCCGTACTCCACTTTCTGCCGAATTCTGGAGGCATGGTGTGTTGAGTGGCAGAACTTAACGCTGCACTTTGTCTCGACACCAGAGCGATGGAAATATAAATTTTAATAAGTGTTTCATATCCTCAAGTGGGGATCGAACTCACAACCAGTCGATTTTACACTCACACTTTGCCCCTGCGCCACGACTGGCCTCAACTATAAAGTAGTTTACTAAAATGTTATTTGGTTCTTTTTACAAGGAATAGCTTTTTTTTTTGGGGATTTTATTATAGATAAAATTTAGTCTTGCTACTATAACGTAGTTTATATAATTTTTAAATAAGCGTTGTGACATCTGGCAATATAAACGCTGTTTATGTCTTAACACCAGGCTTCCTCCGCCTACCCTGTAACTTGTGGGATATAGGATGAAACTAAAATAAAATGTTAAATATATTTAAAAGCTCGACGCCAAAATACACGATGGGTATTGAAACAAAAGCTCTAATCGTAAAAGCTTCTTAGTAATTTTGTAGTTTTTTTGAAAGGTGTAAAAATACGAGAGAATATTCGTTCTGAAATATTCTTGGTGTTTTGACTGGCGCTGCTTTGATCGATGAACTCTTTTAAGGGTTCACACTGTTATCTTTCATAATAACGAAAGTTGTTTTTTTGTTACTCTCTATTAATATATTTACGAGGCCAGTTGTGGCGCAGGGGTACAAGCGTGCGACTGTGTTCGGGGTTGGATTCTCGATAGAGGTAATGAAATATTTAATATTTTCATTTCTTTGCTCTGGTAACGTGATAAGCGCAGCGTCGAATTTTGCCACTAAGCACGTAATGCCTCCAGAATTCGGTGGAAAGTGGGAACGGAATATCTTAAAATTTGCGGCCTACCCTATTATGTGCTGGATACAATGTAAAGCTATAAAAAATCTTTATGATTTTTCCCTAAATGCTGAGCTGGCTGAGAAAAAATTCTGTTAAGATACCTACTTCATTTTTTAACTTTGCAATCTTTTATATACACTGAACAACCAAAAACCGAAAAAAAATATATGTACCTATGTCTTATTAGACTGCGTAAGCCGTTGTAATATAAGTCATTGATTATTCCCTCTATAAGATTCTAACCTATAATTATCGTATATAGGGACGTTGTAACCACGTCGAGATTTTATAATTGGCTAAATAATAATATTAAAACAAATAACTTTTCCTTTTAAATATGTTTAATTATGATCTTTGAATTTGCACAAACACGAACTCCACAAAATTAAATCGTGATTTACAAAGTTCTGCCGCTTCTCAAGAATCCATAGCCAATTTTCTTTGTCTCGTGTATTTTGTTTCTTGTTATACTTACTTGCGATACTGAGTGTTTATTTTCATAAACGAATATAATATATATTTATTTATTTAATACTTTATTACACCAACTTAATAATAAAAATATACAAAGAAAACAATGGAAAAGTATGGTGTAAAGGCGGCCTTATCACCACAGGTGATCTCTTCCAGACAACCCTTACCATTAAAAAGATTAGAGAATGTGTGGATATTGGCTGGTGTACAAATGATAAAATATGTTATTCTAATATGATATACCTACATAAAAAAAATACATTCTATATATTACAAACCAATTTACATAGATACCTATATAAAATAAAATAATATAAAATATATACAGTTATTTATAAATAAATATATAATTCAATAAACTTACATAGATAAATATACAATTACATACATACATAATTTATAGCGATAAGAAATAGCTTTTAACTTGACGCTTAAAAATGTGAACTGATTTATAATAAAATCTTAACTGATCGATGTCTGTACATGGAAGATATATGAGATTTTTTTTTATTATATTTTTTGTACAAGCTAATCTAAACGACTTATCAAATTTAATTGCACTATTTTACTTTGATAAATTTCTAATTTATTTATAAATGTAAAGGTACTTCTATTGAAATATCATTATCGAGTATTATAACTTTCACGTTGTATCCCGCACACAGCATCGAATGACTTGAGTGGCGGAATTATACGCCGATCTTTTGCCTTATGATGCTAGAGCGAAGAAATCGTCGCGTCACAGTCACACCCTTGTACGCCAGAGCCACGTCGGCCTCACGAAAAAAAAATAAAATATTTCATTTCCTCGAGTGAGAATCAAACCCATAATCTGTCTTCCCCTGCGCTATGACAGCCTAAATATATCGCCTTCTGTATTAATAAAATGTTATAATGGCACTGAAAGATGAGAACGAGAAACCGATTAGTTTCAGTCATTTTCCTGCGGTTAAAGCCCTCCTTTGTTAAAGATCCTTCATATTGTTGATTGTGACTACATACATTGTTGGTTATTTGATTAAAATTCTCTACGTTTACTTCTTTTGTCTTCTAGTTTCTGTTAAATTAATATTTCTTTATATTATAATAGTATTTCATCTTTTACCATATTTCGTACTATTATTTAAACACTAAAGAATTCTTTATAATTAACATCTACACATATTGTAAAATAATTGGTAACGGTAATTTATGTTAAGTAAAACTGCCCATGAACAAATTTAAAAAAATTCAAATCTTTTTGGAAATGTATCCTATATTTAGAAATTCAAAGCATGATTTATACGTGATGTATGACTTAACCTGCAGTTATGGGGGTGGAAAAGTTTGACACAGACTGCGGAGTGGGTCTCACAGACCCTCTTATTAGATATAAGCTAATTCAATTTTACTAGTTACTAGTTTACTTTTTTAGGTATTAGGGCAACTAAGTATTATTATATTAGCACTTCGGCGTTGAGTTCTGCCACACAACACGCAATGCCTCCAGAATCCGGCAGAAAATGGAGAACGGAGTGTCTTAACACTAGGTTCTCTCTGCCTACCCTGCAGTGTGCGGGATAGCGTGAAGCTGATTTGATTTGATATTAGCACTAACTGGGGGATGGGTCTCTGATATCCGAACTTTGAACTCGAATAACTCTCCCTTCGGCCTTGCAAGGCTAATATTTTATCGGCAATATAATAAGTGTAGTAACTAAACTATAAGCAAAATAAAAAGTGACGGATCTCACAGATCCAAATCCGCTAACGCCGGGTTAAATGCTTAAATTACAAATAATAGTTTAATTTAAATTGTGAAATGATTACCAACATAATTACATATTGGTCACATTATTTAGACTTCAAACACTAAACGACTGTAAAATCATGATAGCATCACCAATAGTGGATAACCGCAGATTTTAATGAATTGTCAGTTTCACATGGAATAGTATATTTGTACTAGTTAATTTGTACTAGTTAATAATAACCCGTAGACATTTGTATTTTTTTTGGGTATTAAAATAATGGTTTTTTTTTGTATTTGGTTATTAAAATAATTTATATTATAAAAAAAACATTATTTTCATTTTGGTTTGTCTTTGATAAAGCATAGAAATTTGGAATTCATTTTAAATAAAGGTTGCAATAAAAATATAATGTGTTTGATCTCTCGGGTAAATGATAATTTCCCAGCTTTAAGAGACAAAGCGCGGAAGAAAAAAAATATGTGAAAAGAGGAGAAGGGAATGTAATAACACTAGGTTCGCTCTACCAACTTTACTAATATATATATATATATATATATANATAAAGTATATGTAGGAAAATAGTCGAGGTAAAAAGAGAAACATTGTTTCAAGCAATTTTTAATTAGATACGTCAAATATGTGGAAAATTAATAACAGAATGAAATACTTCAACGTTATAAGGTATAGTGATGAGGGTAGCATGTGATGTTAATATAAATATAATTTCAAATTCAATTTATTTCATACTAAAGAATTATTAATATTACAGTAATTAAGTATATCACACAATATTGGTGCCAAGCAATGTTTTGAGAGAAGAGAATTAGAAGAGTCAAAAGTGACATAGAAACGTTTGTTTTATTCTTTTATCTGTTATCTATTTATTGATTTTTTTTATTGAATATACTTGGCACTATTAAACAAATTGTTAGGGCAAAACACGGCATTGAGTTCCGGCACACAACACGTAATGCCTCCAGAATTCGCTGAAAATGAGGAGCTGAGTATCTATATGTGTAATGCAAAGCTGATAATAAAGGAAAGGAAACTCAATGTTTTGTTTTAAAATAAAAATAACATTGTCAAAGGTAAAATATATGAAAAAATAAATACAGAAACAAAATTCATTATACCAATCAATCAACCACCAGAGTCCCGCCGCCCACACTCAGAGGGTTAATTACTGAACACTTAGCACCACACAACACAGATACATCTCTTATTTGTTATTCTCTCTGTAGATTTTAGCTGAAAATGTGGAATGAAAACAGTTTTGTTTTTCATTATTTCGTTCGTGCTTTTATTAGATATAATTAGGAGAGCCTTTGTGCATAGATTTATTATAAGCCATCGTGGCGCAATAGGACAGTGTCTGTTTTGTTATCAAAAACTATAAGAAATTTTACGTGGACTCATAATTATAAAATTTTTCACGAAGTGAGAACTCACAATACCAATAAAGGAAAATCAATTGAAAAATGTTACACTTCCCGTTGACCTACAATCCTGAAATTAGTACGGAAGCTTCGGTAGGCAAGTCCAACTTGCACTTAACAGGTATATTTTTTCATATCCTCACTAATAAGACAAATTACTGCGTTAAGTTATTTTGAGACAATGAGTAAACAATATATTCAATGTCTCAAAATCAGGTGCTGCAGCGGCATAATATGTTCTATCGGTCTCTACTATGCGGGAAAAAATGTAACACAGAATGAAATTTATATGTAGCGCTATGTTTTTAAAATTTTGCTCATATTAACTTTTGATATAAACTTTCTTAGACAACAACGTCTTGTTGTTTACCTAATATAACGAAGTTTTAAAGCTTTTATGTTTCTAACAAAACCAATTACCGTTCTTATTTTAAGGAAATGAAGGTGAAGAACTTTTCCTCGATATATGTGATTATACTAAAAAGTAGAGTATCCTATATATTAGGTTCCCTCTGTGTGCAGGATGTGAAGAAGAGGCTAAAAATAATATAAAATTATAATAATTATTAATAAATTATACTATCTTTTAACTCTCAAAGAGTCTGTCTTATACATGACACATTCTAAGCGGCCGTAGTAATTTTGACTAAGCCAATTCAACACAAACGATTTCTTATTCGAACCAATAGTTACTGAGATTAGTGTATTCAACCATACAAACTTTTTAGCTTTATAATATTTGTAGTTATTATTACAACTTTAGAAATAAATTAAATATATTGCATAAATAAAATCAATCATGGCGCAGGGGCACAAAGTGTGACTGTAGACGAGGAAAACAATTATTTATTTAAATTTTGTGCGGAACGAAGTGTCTTAACACTAGGTTCCCTCTGCCTACCCTGCTGTGTGAATACAGCGTGAAGCTGATTTTTTTAAAATAAAATCTTATAAATTACTTTGTATATAGATTTAATACAAAGCTACACGTAAAATGAAACTAACTTCTTAAGCAAAGTTCGAACAGAAATAATTTAATCTCACTAGAGGGAATTGAATTACGAGTTGAGTTTAAGTTTAATTTGAATATAGTTTAAAATTTAGTTTCTAAGTAAATAGCTTATTCATAAGCCTATTTTTATATTAAGGAATAAAATGTATAGGATTTTTTTTTATTTTAACCGTATAGGCAGCGGGACTCGAACCTGCGACTCTGGAATAGCGTTCAAGTACTGTTTAGCTAATATGCAATAAAATTAACTTGCGTTTAAGTAATACTCTTGATTTTAATTGTTCTCACATTATTTTTATTAGTTGTTAGGCGCCACAGACTTGTTCTTAATTAGATCAATTGATTTTTATGTTTACAAAATAATATAAAATTTTTGTGTTTTAAAACCATTAATTATTTTAACAATCGTTTGCTCTAATTTCTTTTGGCAAAATCTACCTTATTTTTACTATATTCTCAATTTCCTCTGTTTGCAATACATTACAAAATAAAAATTAAATAATGACATATATTTTAAATTTTTTTTTATGTTAAAGTATTAATCCACACTTACGAAAGAAAAATTCTTATTTGGAAAACGTATAAAAATTTGAACATAGCGGGACTGGAACCCGCGCCTCCTGGAAATCGACCAGGTCGGCGCGGAATGACAAATATTATTTTCCATAATTATAGAAATAACATATCAAAAAATATATACGACTATATGTATTTTTAATGTACAGCTGTATATTACACTAATATTTACACATTCACCACAACGAAGCCACTCGAAATTTGTTACCCTTCGTTTAATAGCTGTTATCGAGTAAAAAAAGTATCATAAAACTGTTATTTCCATTCCATCTGTAATTCTCCACAAACGGATTCACAATATTCCGTTTCTAAAACAGAAATGTGTACACATTTTTTCTGCCATCGCTTTCGTATAAAAACAACAGACATTGTTTACTTGAGTTCATAGCGCTCGCGGCCTCAGTTTGAACCTGCGTCACCGCGTGAACCTTTCATGTGTCAGTATAGTCAAGTCTTTTTGATTTTTACTTTTTATTCGTTTTCAGGGTTCCGTTTCTTAAAAGGTGAAAACGGTATCCTCATAGGATCAATTTGTTGTCCGTCTGTCTGTCTGTCAATTTCATTTATCTCAAGATCGCTTGGAGGTACTAAGCTGAAATTTACATAAAATATTAAAATCTATTTTAGGTGTTTTTAAAGCACAGAAGAACAGAGAAGAATCAAGTGTCTAAGTCAACGCGGCCTAAAGTTACGAACGTTTATGCATCGTTTTTGCCGTATTTTACACATAAACAAACGAAACAATCTGAACAGTGAAAATTTGTAGATATTTCATAGACAAAAAATCTTTACAAACTTATATTTGTAGTTGTTCATTTCATATAAAATGAGTGCATATGGCTGCAAACATAAGTTTGCCAATTTTTGTAATTTCGTGTTGACATACAAGCCTGAAATTGGTATGGAAACCTCAATGAGCGAGTGAGATTCACACTTGACCTTTTTTTGTTATTGCTATAAAATCTCAATTACGTTCGAGACTTCTTAGGCCCGTATTTATAAACCAATCTGAGACTACTTATATCTGAGACCGATTTTAAGATGTCGTTTTCTTTCATAGGTTATAGTTTTATGAATGGAAATGGCATCTCAAGATCGATGTCAGACTTGAGTGCGATTTATAAATACGCGTCTCAATGTTATAAGTCAATATTTTAACTTTTTTTTCTAAGTTGACACTGGGTTTTCTATGCCTATCAGTTACGAGGGATATGTTAAAATAAAAAAAGTGTTTTGGAAAAAAAATATTATTCTTATGTAGAAAATTGAAATTAGGTACCTACTGTTGTTTTGAAAGATATCTGTAGGTATATAACATGAAAATATATGTCTACTATATTTACTAAATAAGGGTTGTTCGTGTGTTTATTATACTGTAAGTAAGAGACAATATAGCAATGTCTACAAAGGTTAAGGGGATGAAGTAGAAGTAATTTGTATGGACTCGTATTATATTACAAATATTTTGTGTTTACGCCTAAATATAATAATTTTTTTTTTCAAGGCATAGGGAGGCTCCCTAGTGTTAAGACTCTCCGCTCTCTCTTTTTTCGCTGAATTTTAGAGCACTCTGCCGCACTTTGCCTTGACATAATCAAATATTTCGTTTTTTTGAATGGGAATCGAACCCACAACCAGCCGCGTTTACAGTCACACTTTATGCCCCTGTGCCAAGACACTTATATCCTTATAGTGGTAATTTACGATTTACATATATTTATTCATATCATATTATAAAATTATTATTTAAAATGACATGAATATACAAACACAAAGATTATTATTAAATTTTTAGAATATTTTTGTAGTAGTGTTATTTCGTATCTTCAAAGCATGGTACTTCATAATATATAAACAATTTAAATAATATTTTAATACAAACTCGTTTATTATTAAGAAAATATCAAACGTTCTCGTTAACATAACAAGTGTTAACTAAAGGTATTTTCATTAAAATGAGTGTTCCGATAGCATTAACAGTAAAAAGTTAGTTACTGACCTAATTCCTTTTAAAAGTAATTTAGCGCGAGCATCTAGAACATTAAAGATAACTTCTTTACTCTAATATTATTAGATTTAACACTGAAATAGTGTTTCAGATAATATATATGAATATATGATGTCTATAGTAGTAGGTTCGATTAGCATTTGGAATTTATAATCAGCAATAATGAAACATGAAGGAAAATTTGCAAATTGCAAGGTCAAGTTTCGGATCCCATTATTATTTATCTTTTTTTATCAGCTTCACGCTGTATCCCGCATATAGCAGGATAGGCAGAAGGCACATAGTGTTAAGGCACTCTGTTTTAAACTATATACAAAATTTTTGAAGAATTGCGGAATTCAACGCATCGCTGGCTAGACAACAACATTTTAGAAACTATTATTATTTCTATTCAATCATAATGTACTATAATAATGTACTATAATAATCTTTTAAAATTTAAGATTTAATACAGATCGCTACTTAATACATTAGAAAACCTAATTTTAGTCACGATGTAACTTTACTCATATAAATGGCGGTCTTTCCACTTAACTTTGTTGATCTATTAAGATCGTTAGGTCAAGTAGGATGAGACGAGACCTTCTTATATTGAGATAAAACTGGAATAAGAATTTACAAAAAATATAATATCTTTAAAATCACACAAGAGCATCTATCAGCTACGAACAGATTGTTAAGAATTTCCATTAAGACACTAAAATTAAGACACTTCTGTTCCCCACTTTCCTCCAAATTCGGGAGTTCGTGGCGAAACTAAGCGCCGCGCTTACCCTCGTTACCAGAGCGAGGAAATTTCCTCGACTGCGAATCGAATCCACAAGCTGTAGCGTTAACAGCCACACGCCTCCTGTGCCACGACTGGACTCTACATAATCATGACATTGAACTCATGACTACAATAAAAAAAATAATTTAGAAACTAAACAGAATGTTTTATTATTCCTAAAAAATAACTTATTTTAAAATACTAACCATCAAACGTTAGTACTGCTGTATACAATGTTATAAAGCACCGTGAACTCAATTATACTCTTCTTCATAAATAAATGGAGCAGCGATAGCTCTGTTTTATTTATTCCGTGCTCATTACATTACATTATAATATAATAACAAAGATATATTATTTAATATAATATTCTTTTTTTTTTGTTTATTTTTTACATTTTTAAAGTGTTATTTCACATTAGCACATTAGCTAAAGAATATATAAATTGTAAATTTACAGAGTATTTAATAAAAAACGAATTTCACAAATAACAAAAAAAATACTTATTTAGAAAACGTATGAAAGTTTGAACGTAGTGGGACTCGAATCGGCGCCTCGACCTGCAACTCGCAACCGACCTGATCGGTTTCCGGGAGGCGTATGTTCGAGTCCATTAAAATTTTTTATACGTTTTCTAAATAAGTACTTTTTTGTTATTTGTGAAATTCGTTTTTTATTAAATACTCTGTAAATTTACAATTTATATATTCTTTAGCTTCTTGCCACATCAGCAGCAGCACGCAGGCACACTGCAGTATAGGCAGAGGGAATCTAGTGTTAAGACTTTAGTTCCCCATTTCGTTTGTTAATAATATCGATTAATATCCATTCGTCTTTCAGTTTATGTAGGTACTTGGATATAAAATGAAAACCAAACCCGTTGAAATTTATCCTGTTAATTTACCTACTTCTTAGAAGAACTGTATTATAGTAAAAATGTTAATAGATATAATGTATTCATGTTATTTAGGCTATTGTGGCGCAGTGGCACAAGCGTTTGATTGTACACGTTTTTAGTTTCGATTCCAACCCAAGAAAATTAACTATTATTTATTAATATTTTTATTTCCTTGCTGTGGTAACAAGGCAAACGCACCATTGAGTTACATCACTGAAAACTGGAGTGTCTCAACACTAGGTTCCCTCTACCAGCGCTGCTATAGTTGGGATACAGCGTGAAGCTTAATATAAATAAGCATAAGTAAAGAAGCAAACTAACATATAATATATCTACGAGTATGTCTGTATGTATGTATGTCAGATGTTGAGTGGCAGAACTCAACGCCGCGCTTAACCTCGCCACCAGAGCGAAGAAATGGAAATATAAATTTAAGTAAATATTTCATCTCCTCGATTGGGGATCGAACCCACAACCAGTCGGTTTTATAGTCACACCTCGTGCCGCTGCACCACGACTGGCCTCAATATGATGATAATATTTATATTCATATTAGCAATATGAATGTAAATATTATCACAGGATGGTGCGTTAATTAAATCCGCTGTTTTCATTGATATTTTCCGCTCAATTTCACATACACGTCGCTGTCAGGTCAACTACAATAGCTGCCATTTGCCTCGCTACTACTAAACAAGTTATATAAGCCGATCTCAGTTATGTTAGATTATTTCTTTTGTTATTTATTGATATTTTAATTTTCATACATTTTGGCATCAGCTTTATCAAAAAATGCCTAATAAAATGTGACTAAAAAATTTTTAGCTTCACGCTGTATCCCCGCACACAGCAGGGTAGGCAGAGGGAACCTAATAGGACATTCCGTTCCCCACGAATTTTTCGAGGCATTGCGTGTTAACGCCGGACTTGAAACCGGAAGAAATGAAAATATTAAGAAATAATAATTCATATCCTCGAGTGGGGATCGAACCCACAACCGTCGCGTTTCAGTCACACCCTTGTGCCACTGAGCCACGACGGCACCTTATTAATACGTATAGAAGACCGATAATACAATATTGAAAATAAATTACGAAACTCCCATAGCATGCAACGCTGCACTCGAAATGACATCCTTTACAAAATAGTTTAAAGTGATAGTGCACAGTAAAATGTGCATATAGCGCGATAAAAGATTTTTATGACTTTCAACATGTATCGACTGTGAACATTACGCTAAAGTAATAACTTGGCGCATTTTAGAGGTGCATTTTAGTTTTACACACTATGTACCTAATGCTGTATATACTTAATAAGTTCTTTGATTTTTAGGATTATTACACATTTTAAATTAAACTGTTTTAATCGGATTGATTGCGTTTATTTAAGATTTTACATTTTTTTGGAAATGTAACGTTTCCAACACTTTGCAGTAGTCCGTGGTCACGGGTAGACTGAGATGATCTTAATCTACGGGTAACCCTACGGGTTTCCATAAATCAAATAAAATCAGCTTCACGCTGTATCCCGCACACTGCAGGGTAGGCAGAGGGAACCTAGTGTTAACACTCCGTTCCCCACTTTCTGCCAAATTGTGGAGGGATTACATGTTGAGTGGCAGAACTCAACGCCGCGCTTTGCCTAGTCACCAGAGCGAAGAAATGGAAATATAAATTTAAGTAAATATTTCATCCCCTCGAGTGAGGATCGAACCCACAACCAGTCGGTTTTACAGTCACGCTTTGTGCCGCTGTGACTGGCCTTAAAAATAGGGTTACCAAAACGGTACTGGTTTCCAAAAATGTATTAACTTAAATATACGCGATTAATCCGGTTAAAATAGTTTCATTTAAAATCTGTATATACTTTTTATGTTAAAATAAAAGTTTAAATTTTTGCTTTAAAAAATATGGATCAAAATAGAATGAGAAAAGTTTATATTTTTTATTGGAAAATAAGTCACCTACACAAAATGTTAACTAACTTTTAATATTTCTCTTAACTAAAAAATCGTTGTATACTAATTGTATTTTTTAAATATAAATATGCATTATTGTAATCACAGTGCTAATATGCTTGTCTGTCAAAATTATTAACGCTAGTTAAATTCACGTAGGTTTGCTTGCCCTAAAGTATGGGCGTAGGAATAGGTTGGTCCGTGTCCACCCCAGAATAGTCTTGTGCCTACCCCATAAATTATATTAACCAAAAAATAAATCTTAATAATAACAAAATAAACATTTATACCAACATATTTGTTCAAGGCTATAGTTCTGCACTCCGTCAGAAATATCTCTAGATACGCCCATGCTCTAAAGTCTCTTAGGACTTACAGAGAGAAAAGGGCAATTGGAATTTGAACTATATAAGATTTATAAGTAAAAATTTATTACGTATTGTTAAAAATTCCAAGTTTTTTTTTCAACTGACTATTTATTTTAATAAAGTTTTAATTTTACGTTAATGAAATTCACAAGATAACTAACTGCATTCCAAGTGTCACTATAAAATCGACTGGTTGTGGGTTCGATTGCCACTCGATGGGATAAAATTTTTACTAACATTTATATTTTCATTTCTTCGCTCTGGTGTCGAGGCAAAACGCGGTGTTGAGTTCCGCCACTTGTACTTTGTAAATAATTTTAAAATTATCTTACACATTCACAGAATATTATTTAATAAAATTAATAACAATGTACTAAAATAATAAAAAGGACAAAACCTCAATTTTTCGCCTTAATTTTTCGGATTAAATCACTTTTTATAGCGACAGATAACGCATAAACCGTTACCTTATAAAGTAAAAAGATAAATATGAAAAAAGATACATACATATAAAAAGATAGATATGAAAAGAAACGGTAATAACGTCGCAGTGTAAAGGCTGCGTAATTAAAAGAAAAGGGTCAAAATGAAAGGTTCCAATTGTATATTATTAAGTCAAGTTATACAAGCGATTACAGCATATAATTTTGGTCATATTGTAAAGTTACGGTGGTTCAAATTGATGGGTCGTGTAACAAGAACGGGGATGAGTTTGTTTCATTTAATTATAGGTATAAAAATGGATAAGTTCATTAAGTTAGTTATAGGCCGTCGTGGCGCAGAGGCACAAGAGTGTGACTGAAACGCGATGTTTGTGGGTTTGATCGACACTCGAGGGAATAAATTATTATTTATCTATGTTTTTTATTCTTCACTCTGGCACCGAGGCATTTGGCGTTGAGTTCCGCCACTCAACACGCAATGCCTCCAGGATTCAGCGGAAATTGGGGAACGGAGTGTCTTAACACCGGGCTCCCTCTGCTTACGGTGCGCGGGATAAAGCGTGAAACTGATTTAATTTTTTAATTTTAATTTATGCAAGCGATTATGGCCCATAACTTGGTCATATTGTAAAGTTACGGTGGTACAAATTGGTGGGTCGTTTAACAAGAACGTGTTTTTTTATTTGATTTTGTGTATAAAAATTGACGTCGTTTATTAAGTTACTTATATTCTTAGTGGCTCAGTGTTTATTATTCTATTACTTTTTAGTATTATGGTATTATAAAGATTAAAAGGTCACTGTTGTTTCTTAGTTGAACTTGTCTCATATGATTTTGTATCTATCCTCGTGGATGCTTAAATTTTAATCAACATTTTTTTTACATTGTAACATGGTCGGACTTTGTTTATATATGATTTATGTATTATTATAGGATTGGCATAAAGTATTGATTGTTTTTTAACATGTTTTTAAGTGTTATTCCACACTTAGGAAATAAAAATACTTATTAAGAAAACGTATAAAAAATTTGAACTTAGCAGGATTTGAACCCGCGCCTCTTTCGAATCCGTCCAAGCGCTCTGATCAACTAAGCCATACGTTCACTTCATACTTGTACGGTTTCCAAAGAGGCGCGGGTTCAAATCCCGCTACGATCAAAATTTTTATATGTTTTCTCAATAAGTAAGTTAAGGAAGAGTTATTTGTTGTAGTCGAACCACAAACTGAGCTTTATACAGAAAAAACTAGACTTATAAAAAGCTATATGTAATATAGCTATACAAAAAATATATCCCAGTGGAAATCAAACTCATCAGCATATACATTCACACGTTATCCTGCACGACCGCGATTCAACGATAGTTACACTCTACCACGACGATTTTACTATAGATATCTCCTGCGTTTTGAGTTAAAACCTGCTGACACCGTTATAGGTTTTTTCGTTATGTGTATATTTATACCATTTGACAATGTAAAATATATATATATATATATATCTTCTCATATATTATTTTAAAGATGTTTGTCTCTCCTGACAGGCTGTTAACAGGTTGACACAAAGATGACGATATGACGTGTTTGAAATTTCATAGAATAAAGACATATTGAAACCAGTCGTGGCGCAGCGGGTGTGACTGTAAACGCGACTGGTTGTGGGTTCGATCTCCACTTAAGGAAATGAAATATTTATTTCTTTTTATTCGCCCTGGTATCAAGAATAAGCGCGGCATCGAGTTCTGCCACTCAACACGCAAAGCCTCGAAAAAATTTGCGGAAATTCAGAAACGGTGTGTCTTATCACTAGGTTCCCTCTGATAACCCTGCTGTGTACGGGATACACCGTGAACCTCATAAAAAAATGTAATTACGAACTTTAATACAAAAATGCACCAAACCTGGAAACAATATTGACGCGATAGCTCCGTTTTCATAAATGAAGTCAGTTCATCCAGTATCTCATGAAACGTGGTGTAATCAGTAAAAGTCATTCGTTTTGATTGATGTATTGAACTCTGATGGAAATATGAGGATGGATTTACAAACAGTTTGGAATATCAGATACGCCTGTACGGTGTACGTATGTACGTATTACTCCATAGCGTTTACGTGTATAGTAGATTCAAAATTTTGATATTATTTAGTGTTTCTCTATCTCATTTGTTTTCTTTTAAAAAACTTGATTTTTGAAAATAGAGTAAGTAGTAAATTGAGAAAATTCTACAATTTCTCATTTTTCCTTATTATTAAAAATGGAAAAAAAGCAGGCTTTCTGCAGATCTTTGCACAATATATTAGAAAAAATTGAATGATAAATATATGTATATATGTCATTCGATAGTTAGAGGTTGTCGTGGCGCAGGGGTGTGACTGTAACGCTAAGGTTGTGGATTCGATCCCCACTCGAGGGAATGAATTAGTAATTATTAATATTTTCATTTCTTCGCTCTGGCACGGAGGCGAAAGTCCGTCGTTGAGTTCCGCCACTCAACACGCAATGCCTCAATATATATATATATATATATATATATATATATATATATATAGTGACCTAAATAGAATATATTATATTGTATTGTATAAAAATGTTCTCTTATTTTTATTTCGTTACATTTTCCATTAGTTAATGAACAAAAAGATATTCTCGTGGCTTTTGTACATATGACTCAATTATTTTCTCTTGTTCGGAAAAATATTGTTGTTATCCATTCACTATGAAATCTCCAAGAATATATATTTTATTTTTAATAAAAGTTTTTTTGTCAGTAAATAATGGCTATTATACAGAGGCCATCCGTAGCGCACGAGGCTGTCAACGCAACAGGTCGTGGATTCGATTCCCACTCAAGGAAATGAATTATTTAACATTTTCATTTTCAGGAATGAATTATTTAACATTTTCATTTTCATTTTCAGGTTAAATAATGAATTATTTAACATTTTCAGTTTTAACACTAGGTTCCATCAGTCTACCCAAAGTATTATACTTTAAATTATTTTCGTTAGTGTCAGTGTATTACATAGATTTAATCTGTGCTTTTAAATCATCCATCATAAAGTTTTAAATTGTTGGGATAATAGCCTAAGTTCTAATGGTGATACTATTTTGAGAGGTCCAGGTAGTTGGCAAAGAGCTTTTAATGTACAAATCCTATATGAAAATGTACATATACAAATTCAAATATTATTTTTTATATAAATTTTGTTTTCTTGTTTTAGTAATTTTTATTCGCTATTTTATTCTATTTTAAACCCACCTATTTAATTAATTTCTTGTGTTATTTAGAAATATGTTGGTAAAATATATACTTTTTGGAAAAATTATATAATATTATGATTACCTTTCTGGATGCCTTTGAATTTAGAGGAATACTTAAACATCTAAAATATAATATCTAAAATAAATACACTTTATCGAACCATATACTAAATTCGATATATGGTAGATTCGATTTTTATTTTATATATTAATCAGCTTCACGCTGTATCCCGCAGAGGAAACCTAGTGTTAAGACACTCCATTCCCCACTTTCCGCCGAAATTACGAGGCTTTGCGTGTTAACTGGCGGAACTCAACGCCGCGCTTTGCCTCGACTGTTTTTATATATAATTTCTGGTTTTGTATAGACATGTGCTAATATTAGCATATAGTACTACATTAACATTATATACATACATACATCGTCGAATAGTATTCCAATTGAACCTGAATGAAGTTTGCTCAATTCTGTGCATTTGTAACTAGGCTATGGCCCAGCTCGGAGAGTACAAAAAACTAGGTCTCGTATTTTATTTCTTCCCATTTAAAAGCTTTCTCTTTGATCTAAAAGTGAAATTACTTTAATATTACGCTACATTTGAGTTTCATTTTTATGTATTTTAAATGTTATATGTCTATTAGAAACTACAGCTGCAGAATTAATTGAATAGTTTTTGTTAATGGAAGCAAAACGGAAAAAAGTTTGGTATATCATTTATATTGAATTATTTTCACGTACGAATTTTTTTTGGCACAGTAGACTGCTAGTCGTATATAATATAAATGTTATGCAACATATATATATATATATATATATATATATATATATATATATATATATATATATATATATATATATATATATATATATATATATATATATATATATATATATATATATATATATATATATATATATATATATATATATATATATATATATATATATATATATATATATATATATATATATATATATATATATATATATATATATATATATATATATATATATATATATATATATATATATATATATATATATATATATATATATATATATATATATATATATATATATATATATATATATATATATATATATATATATATATATATATATATATATATATATATATATATATATATATATATATATATATATATATATATATATATATATATATATATATATATATATATATATATATATATATATATATATATATATATATATATATATATATATATATATATATATATATATATATATATATATATATATATATATATATATATATATATATATATATATATATATATATATATATATATATATATATATATATATATATATATATATATATATATATATATATATATATATATATATATATATATATATATATATATATATATATATATATATATATATATATATATATATATATATATATATATATATATATATATATATATATATATATATATANATATATATATATATATATATATATGGATTATTCATATTTATATACAGAATTTAGTCATAAATAACATATATATAAGAATTCGGCTCTTGTTCTCTATCGTCTCTTTAACAACATTATCGATAATAAAAGAAAGTTGAGGTTGTTCAATTTTCGCCACGCCCCATACATAAACTCAAACTCATAAACCAATACTACAATTTATTTCAATAATACAACCAATTTCTTATAGGATATATTTTGATGAAATTCCGCACTATTTCAATAGAGTCGTTTGAAATTAATATTTTGAATACTTCTTTTATCTTCACGTGTCTCATGTTTTTTCGCGATTGGCATTGATACTTGCGCGATACTCCTGCAGAAGTCTCTTTCTATTTCTCTCTATCTCTCTCTCTCTCTCTCTCTCTCTGTTCTTCCTGTTCTTTTTGCAACAGTGAAGTATACATTGTAATCATTTTGGGAACCGATACTGGAAAATACTTATATTGTAATTATATATATAAAAAATATGTTTTTGTTGGTTGGTTCAAGTTGGTTTGAAACTGTAGTAGCAGAACTGCCAAACATTACCGAACTATGACATTTATTATATATATTTTCAGCTTAATTAATTGCTTCTGGCGTTTCTAATGTTTCATTAATATATTATAGAAATATATTTTTTAACACTCTAACGTAATAACTTAATGTATAAATATGTAGATTGCGAGATGACGTTCACTTATTATTTACACTAGGTTCCCAGGTTCCCTCTATAGGCCTGTGCCGCTATATGCAGGATACATTGTGAAGCTATAAAAATAGAACTTCTAAGCAGCATAATATTAAGAAATTAGATATAAACAATATTGGGTTAATAGCTCATCAATTACCACGTGCCAGAATATAAATTGCAATCTCTGGGGAGTGGGTTCTATTCCTTAGCCGAAGATCACATCCAGCATGTTTGGTGGCCAAGGTCGTGTCATTCGTGTCATGTAAAATTTTAAAGTTTACTTATAGTATTAAATGTTTTTTTTTTAATATGAGTTGTTAGACGACACAGAATTTGTTGTCCGTGCCTTTTTTATTCTCGATTGGTTAAAGCTGTTGTTGTTGGTTTATATGTTGGTTCATATGTTTAGGTTGGTTTATTGAGATATAGTAGTATGTAATGTTGTACTTATGTTAATAAAAAAATTAAGGCAACTTATTTTTTTGAGTATAGTATTTTCTCTTTAATATTTCGTTTTGATAAGTTTTAAGATAAAGAGTCGTATATTAAATCAGCTTCATACTGTAGGAAGAGGGAACCTAACGAAGTTCTCCACTTTTCGCCGAATTAAAAATGATGTAAGCTGCTTATAACATTAACTATATAGTACAATACTACGTACATTCTACCTAATATCCTCCTAATATCATCACGAGTATTACAAAATGATATAAAAATAATTATTATTTGTCCATGGCCCTGCCTATTTCAGCTGTGCCCAAGCAACAGTTGAGTTGCGTGAGGGGCGGGGGCGGGCAAAATCAATACAGCCCCCACCCCCGGGCCAAAACATCCGCCTATCTTGACGTTTCTAACATTTTTCACATCACGAGATTTCGGGTTAATAAAGGGTTATGCAAATAAAATTAAAAAAAAAATCACTTATAGTAAATCCAGCTCTTATCCCTCGTCTTTTCTCTGCTCTCTCGTCTCTTTGCTGCTCAAATGTCTCTTTAGTGCTCTCTCGTCTGTATACTGCTCTCTTGTCTCTTACTTTTCAGCGACTATTTCTTTGTAAATATTAGAATTTGATTATAAAAAAAATTTCTTTAACGAGTTTTTGCATTTTAAAAACACTTAACGAACATATCAAGTATTTCTCTAATTACAAACATTCATTTTATTTTTTTGTTATTTTCGGTTAAATTGTATTAATTTAGAAAAGAGGAAATAATCATATACTGCCTCAAATGCGTATGGCAGCAAAGAAAATGAAATGAATATTAATTTTTTACTGCCATACGAATTTGAGGGTAGTCAGAGAAAGCCTAGTGTTAAGACACTCCACTTTCCACTTTCCGTCTAATTTCTAGAGGCATTACGTGTTCAGTGGGCGAACTCAACGCCGCGCTCCGCGTCAATTCCAGAATGTAGAAAATATAAAATAAAAATATTTCAATTCCTCGACTGGGAATCGAACCCACAACCTGTCGCATTTACAGTCATATGCTTGTGTTCTTGTTCCACGATTGGCCTTAATAATTATAAGAAGTATAATAATAATTACTAAAAGAAAGTTTCCAGTACATTTTCACAATATATATTTTATTTCCGATTCACCGAATTCACTGTGAATCAAACGAAAATCTTTTCATACTATACTACGGTTAGGATCGATCGGGTTTAAAGTTAGTGCCTTCGAATGAGGCCTGGCCAGTGAATAATTTATGTCTATCCCGGGCATAAACGGAAGCGGCCGTACGTGTAATCTCATTTTAAAGTACTTCTCTTGTACTTATTTGCAGGCAATATAAATTACGAAGATTTATATATACATAAAAAACGCTGTATCGCGCATACAGCAGAGTAGGCAGAGGGAACTTAGTGTTAAGACACTCCGTTCCCCACTTTCTGCCAAATTCTGGAGGTATTGCGTGTTGAGTGGCAGAACTCAACGCCGCGCTTAGTCTCGACACCAGAGCGAACAAATGGAAATATAAATTTAAGTAAATATTTCATCTCCTCGAGTGGGGATCGAACCCACAACCAGTCGGTTTTGCAGTCAAACCTCGTGCCACTGCGCCACGACTGGTCTCGGATCGGCCTGATATATTAGGATTATACGTTCATAAATAAAAACTATCGAAAAATAGAAAATTTTTGATGATGTTTTAAGATAGAAGAAATACGGATTTGAAGTGGACCGTGACAAAAGAGCGGAGTTGGAGAATTACATTTATTTTAATATGGAGGTATTCAGATACAGAATATAACATTATACTTTGCAAAAAAATATTATATTATTATTTCTTATTGTGATTATATTACGTATTTTTTTAGGTTCGCGCTGTTACCCGCATGTAGCAAGATAGGTAAAGGGAACCTGGGAGCCTAATGTTAAGATACTTCATTCCTCTCAAGACACTTCCCTTCCTCACTCTTCGCCGAATTCTGGAGGCAATGCACGTTGAGTGGCGGAACTCAACTCCAAGCGTTGCCTCGTTGCCAAGCCGAGAAAAATAAAAATATTAAACATTTCACTTCCTTGAGTGGGAACCAAATCCACACAGCCTGTCGCGTTCACAAAAGCACGATTGTGCTCCTGGGCCACGACTGACCACTTATTTTTTGTTTGTAAATTTAATGAACCAAACCTAAGGAACAGGCATTTCTGTAGACCGTTTGTGTTTTATCAAAATATTTGTTAACAAGCAATTAGGAAAGAATTTCGATATTAAATCGAGCGCAATGGAAACTCTTTTATCTTTTATGTTCATTGTTTACATTAAGCTTTTGTTATAAGGGAAAAAAATCTTTTGACTTCAGACTGATTTCTTATTTAGCCGTAAAAAAGCGGTTAACGATATTCTATGGGGAATAGAAAGAAAAATAAATTGAATAAAACCATTTTAACTTTTAATAATAAAATTAATAAAATATATTGAAGGACAGAAATAGAAAGTAAGTTGTTATATATTTATAGTAAGCGTGGAATATACCAGCTGCCGGGTTGTAACATATTATATAAAATATATATTTCGAAATATTTAAAATTTTAATATTTATTTATCATTATTTTCTTCATTTTCTTATAGGCGTTCATTTATTGTTTATAAAAATAAATCAGCTTCACGCTGTATCCCGCACATAGCAGGGTAGGCAGAGGGAACCTAGTGTTAAGACACTCCGTTCCCCACTTTCTGCCGAATTCTGGAGGCATTGCGTGTTGAGGGGCAGAACTCAACGCCGCGCTTAACCTCGACACAGACACCTCGACATTTATTTATTATTTACTTAATACGAGAATAAAAGTGGTTTTTCTACAGAAACTGTACTGTACTATATATAATGTTATGCCAACTACATACTTGGTTAATATAAAAGATATTTTTCTATTACATACTTAAATAACCACTTATTTGAAAACATGATTAAAATGAAATAAAAAAAAATTTAGAATTTGGATAGAGGTGGTATTTTGTTAGTCAATTTAATGATATTAAATAAGAAATAATATAAATGAGGCCATTCGTGGCTTGCACAAGCGTATGATTGTAAACGTGACAGGTTGTGGGTTCCATTCCCAATCGAGGAAATTTAATATTTAATATTTCCATTTCTTCGCTTTCGTGTAGAGGCAAAGCGCGGCGTTGAGTTCCGCCACTCAACATTAAAACGGAGAATGGAGTGTCTTAACACTAGCAAAAAAAAATGATGTAGGTTTTCCTATTCACTAGTTCAATTATTGAGTTCAAAGTATATAAATAAACACAATATTGCTACATTCCTAACACTCGATGTCAGTTAAAGAAAAACGAAGGAAATATATTGCAATGGTATCTCTTGTAATTTCTTTCACTGCGATACCGTCTAACATCAACTCGATAAAATAAAAGAAAAATCTGTTTTCTTTTTTAATGTAAAGTTGTATGTTTTTTTTATATTTATAAATTCTATGTTTCAATTATGTTGAGGCCAGTCGTGGCGCAGCGGCACGAGGTGTGACTGCAAAACCGACTGGTTGTGGGTTCGATCCCCACTCGAGGAGATGAAATATTTACTTAAATTTATATTTCCATTTCTTCGCTCTGGTGTAGAGGTTAAGCGCGGCGTTGAGTTCTGCCACTCAACACGCAATGCCTCCAGAATTCGGCAGAAAGTGGGGAACGGAGTGTCTTAACACTAGGTTTCCTCTGCCTACCCCGCTGGGATACAGCTTGAAGCTGATTTAATTTTTAATTTTTTTTTATGTTTCAATTAATTGTATTCAATAGAATAAAGGTATTTGTGGATGATATCAAAAAACTTGTTAAGAAAGATTATCATAGTGTCTTGTCCATAATAGTTTTTAAAGATTAGGATTAATAATTTTTAATTTTACAGATTTTAAATTTTAGAGCTTTGTTATTAACAAAATTAATTATTTAAAATTATTTTTTTCAATTTACATAAAATAATTTACATAAAATTTACATAAAATAAATAAATTTACCCATTTACATAAAAAAAAACGCCAAAAATATCATAGAAAAATCAAATAGATGGAGTGACACGTCTCACCGTCAGTAAAAAAATATATATAAAGAAATAGTGAAATATTAGAATTTACATAGTAAATACGGAGAAACGTGAATGAATGCATTCTAAAGTCAATAGTTCCAAAGACACCTTCATGTGACACGAGGTGCGGCTGAATGCATCTAACGTCATTGAAGTAAACCAACCTCTTGAGAACACTGCGGCAAAGAGGTTGACTATGTATTGGCTGTATAGCGACAAACAACATACCTATCTAGTGTTGAGTACGTAATTGCGGAGTTAAGTGATGTTCGTTATTCGATTTAATTATTTTCATTTGTTTGCTCTGGTCTCGAAGCAAAGCGCGGCGTTTAGTTCCGCCACTCAACACGCAATGCCTCCAGAAATTGAGCTTGAACAGAATGCACGCACTCGAAATATTCGGCTGAGTGGGGAACAGAGTGTTTTAAGAGTAGGTTCCCTCAGCCTACTCTGCTGTGTGCGGGACAAAATTGGTATCAATTTTTAATTTTTGATGTATATATACATTATTAAGATATATGGTCATAGAACATAAAAGTAATTCAGATTACTAAATAAATAATTGTATAGTTGACCTTCGAAAACACAGTGTCAAAGATACTGGAGGAAAGTCACGTAAAAAGCATGAGGACCTCCCGGAGGGCATGTATGAAGAGGTTGGTAACAGTGCAAGAGGCGAACGAGGTATGTAGAGAGCGCTCCGTTCTCTCTCACTACCACGCTAGGGATAATATTTAGGATAATAGTATTTGAATAGTTCCAGCGGGCAAAGCTGGAAGTAGGTCGCTAGTATTAACAATAAATATTTTTTAAATATTAAAGATTTTTAAGCTTAAATCACTTCAACATACAATTCAATAAAATTTATACAAAATATGTTTCTTTTTAACTTCCATATTATATAAGAAGAATTACGGTCGTAATATGTAAAAGCGAAGAAAACATACGAAATGTTCCAAATGGTATGTGTACGTAAGTCGAAATAGTACTGACACAATATAAAATTTGTGCAGAAATTCTAACAAAGATATAAAATATACGTAATAAGAATGAATACATACGAACTACTCTAACAATAAATGCACAGAACAGGAATTCTTCTAGGATTTCTACTGATATATTATGTTTGTGACTTTGAATTATATTGTACTTACTTGTGGTAATAGTATCAAATTTTGGTCTCTTAAAATTGTGCGTGAAATAGAGAATAGAGATCTGCTCGACAATATAGCTGGATTCGAAGATTTTTTTAAAGCTAATATTATTTATTAGCTAAGTATATATTTCTTTCTAAAAATGTTAAAAATATTTAATAATTTTTATCTTGCTAAATGATAATTGTAAGAAATTCGACGTAGGTTGTTGAGAATGTTTGGCTTAGAGGTCAGAGTGAGGTCCCAGAGGCGTAGGTCCAAATTACAATAAAAACTTCCGCCTACGTTAAAAAAAATACATTTCTAAAAGAGTATTTTTCTTTCCAAGTGTGGAATAACACTTTAAAAAATATTTAAAAAATTGTTATTATAAAATGATCTTTTGAAAAATACGTATATTTTATTTTTTTCGTCTTGTCCAATTCAAAAGTACACAGAAATCAAGTCGAGTATCAAAAGTATCTAAAAATCCAAGGATAAATTTAGTGTTAAAAGTTAGACCAACTTAAAAAATATATTCTCTTGATCAGAATGTCAAATCAATTTCCGTATACATTCGTAATTTATTTGAAAGCGTTCGAGTATAGATGGGACATATGGTGCTGATTGCTAGCTTTATATTTTGCTATGGAGTGCAAAGGAGTGCTCGACTAAATTGTTTTCTAGATTAAAAATCATGACTTCGGTAGTTCTATATTAATATCGAAAAAGATAACGTAAATAAATTTCCATTTATTTTTTGGTTATTATTTTAGTTTATTATTATAGTTTTGTTTTCGATATATACGAAACTTGCATATTTTTCTCTTGACATTTTACTTCCTGTGTCACAAAATAAGTGAGATGTCTATTTAATTTCGTTATATTAAAAATATGTTCAAATACAATTCAGAGTGTAATGCCTCCAGAATGTGGCTGAAAGTGAGGAATAAAAGTGACATAATGAGAGCATAGTATCTTAACACTAGGTTCCTAGGTTCCCTCTGCGTACCCAGCCATGTGTGAAGCAAAAAAATGTGAATTATAGCAATAAGTAAATTAACTCGAAAACAGGGTGCTTGTAAAATAATTTCTCGCAAAAGTATGACATAAAAGTAATATATAAAATAAATTACCTTTTCATCTCATAAGCTAATATTAATTTCGGCAAATATAATATGGGTACTTTAGACTCTCCTGTATTTATAAAGGTTAACTCTTACTAAGGGTTAATTAGTAAACGCAATGTTCTGAAAGTTTGCCCTCATAATTCATGATTTTTTTTTATTTTCACGCTGTATCCCGCACGTGGCAGAGTATATAACGGGAACCTGGGAAAATAGTTCTAAGACACTCCGTTCCCATTAAAACCCCTTTCGTTGAAAATATGAAATATTTCATTTCCTAGAATGGGAATAGAACCCACGGCCTGTCGCATTTACAGTCGCAAATGTTGATTTAATATTTCAATAAAAAAATAAATATTCTGATATTGTCGATAGTTCCCACTAAATTAGCTAAATAATTATTATCCACATATTTTAAAGCAACGAAGTAATAACAAAGTTTGGAAATCCTTCACAGTTTGAAAATTGACCTTTAGCTCCTAAAAGTTTTACGATAACGTTATACCTGTAAGTTGGGCCATTGTTCGCCTAATATACTGCTCTATTGAACTAAAATGTATCTTCTGATTTAATATATACATATTAAATCTTATATCTTATATTAAAGTCTGTCTGTATACGATTCTAAGAAAAATGTTAGTGTATACAATTATAATTTTTTTTCAGCTACACTGCATCCGGAGGTATTATTTACGCCGGTAGGGGATCTAGAGTTAAGACACTCCTCTCTCTACTTTATGTCGAATTCTATGGGCATTGTATGTTGAATGGCGAAAGTCAACGCCGCGCTTTGCCTCTAAATTAGAACGAAGAAATAAATTAAATATTGCATTTCCGCGGGTGGGAATCGAACCCACTATCTTTCGCGTTGACAGTTACACGTTTGTGCTACTGCGCCAGGACTGGCCTCACAATTATACCAGTTTTGTATAATATTTTTGTACTTTGATATATACGCTGCTTAATAATAAACGTTATAAAAGTATACATATATGTATATTTATAAATATAAAATGATAAATAATATAATAAAATGATATATATTTTTTCAAAAGTGAAACTTAGAGTTTCACTTTCACAAAAAAAATCATGTGTCAAAAAAGGAGAAGGAATGGTGATGTACAAAGTTCTCTCAGTTTATATGACGCGGAGGAAGTTTAGGTGCCTTATATGAAATACTTAATTAGTAATTTAACGCTGTCATAGTGCTTATTGGAAGTGAACGTTGTGGTTTGTTGTAATTAGTTGGACCCAATTCTAAAGTGTAAGGCAGTTAAAATTGTATGCAACCTAATGTAGGTAGATCACTACTCCTTAACGTTATTTTTTTTAATAATTATTCTGGATAAATCATTTTCACTATATTAGCCACCCGTTTTATTTGTCAGTTTGAAAGTCAAACTCCTAATAAATAAGTTATATTGTATTGTATTGTAAAATCACATTTACTTTAATATGCAAATTTTGAATGTTCCACGTACAGAGATGGTATTATAATAAAATAATAAATTTCTAGAAATAGAGTATTTTTATAAAGACAATAAGTGCAATATATATATTTTCGTTGCTCACTTGAATGAAATATTGCTGATTTTTAAAATATATTATATTCATTACCTCGAGTGGGAATCGAATTCACAATCTATGGCGTTTACAGTTACACGCTTGTGGCCACATGTGGCTTCAAATAATATTTCAAGATGATATTTATAAATGTTATCTTGTTGGGTACTTTATAATTAGTACTAAGCCTTTTATAACACATGTTTTCTAGGGCACGATACAGATTTTACTTAAAGTAAAATATTTTGTCCTTAATATTTATTGTTGAAAGTTGAGGCCAGTCGTAGCGCAGGGGCACAAAGTGTGACTGTAAAACCGACTGGTTGTGGGTTGACTCCCAACTTGAAGAGATGAAATATTTACTTATATTTATATTCCATTTCTTCACTCTGGTGTCGAGGCAAGCGCGGCGTTGAGTTCTGCCACTCAACACGCAATGCTTTAGCATAGAAAAAGTTTACTTTTTCTATAACAATCTTTTTGATAGTAACGTTTCATTTCATTGAATTGATTCAATTAAATTTTGCTTTTTGCGATACGTGAGATTCTCGCTTTTAATGTTTTTTCAACACGGAATTTTACTATTCTTTGCTGTTTTACAAAAGAAATTTATTTGTAAAATGTTTGTGGTTTATAATTCTAATATTATTGTAAAAATATTATTTCTAAAGAGATTTAATTCCTATTATTATTTAATTTTTATAAATTTAAAGTACTTGTATCTTACATTTATATATTCATTTCTTCGTTCTGGCAAAGCGTTGAGTTCCGCCACTCAACACGCAATGACTTTAGAACTCGGCGGGAAGTGGAGAACGAAGTGTTTTAAAATTAGGTTCCCTCTGCCTACCCTACTGTGTGCGGGATACAGCGTGAAGCTGATTTAATTGTTTTTTTTTTAAATACTAACAAGTGAAGGTTATTACACTGTTCAAGAATACTTACAGGATAAACATGTATGGAATTAATGACTATGGAATGTGATGCAGGATAGCTGCCAGTTTATGTAATAATTAAATTATACCGTTGACATTGAAAAGAGCAACTGTTGAGTTTCTTGCCGTCTCTTCTCAACAGAACTGCCTTCCGAACCGGTGATAGCTTTTTTTATATGTTCATTCGAAGATTCAAAAGTGCTTACAATAGTCTATTTGAATGAAGAATATTTTGACTTTGAATTTGAATAAAAGCGTTTCATTTTACAATAACACTAANAATATATATATATATATATATATATATATATATATATATATATATATATATATATATATAACCAACTTTACAATTGTTTTCAATATTAAATTTTATTTCAAAAGTGAAACATGGTTCTAGTTACACCGAGACTAAAAATGCAAGAGTATAAGTATGAAGAAAAGTTATAAGGCAAAAGCGTTTCTTCATAGCGCCGAGGGACTAAAAAATCTTTTCTAAAATCATCATATTTAAAATTTCCCTCGGTTGTTTCCAGTGGAAGAGCAAGTAAATGTTTACTTTGAAAGTTGAAATAATACCGGAACTTGGATGGATCCTTGGAGTTTGCCCACTAAAAGTGCTGGCGAGAGAACCGTAAAATTATAATAAGTACCGGACTGGGGGATATCATCTGATTTTGTTACGATACACGTGACAGAAATACTACATGGTACATTTTCGAACTCAGAATGCTAGGATTTTATTTCTGATCTGTGTTTCTGGTGTTGCAATGTTTTAAAGAAAATAAAATAATTTTCTATTTTTATACGGTTTTATTTAATGTATTCTAATCTTTATTTTTATTGTATTTGGCTTAAAGTCCTGGTTGTGATTGAGTCACACCTGGAAGATTATATCGATGTTTTGAATTTTTATTATACGTAAGCCAAGTTTTACTGTAAACTCAACTGGTTGTGGGTTCAATTCCCACTCCAGGAAATTAAATATTTGATATTTACATTTCTTCGCTCTTGTGAGGCAAAGCGAGAAGTTGAGTTCCGCCACTCAATACGCCTCCAGAATTTGGCGGAAAGTGGAGAGTAGAGTTTCTTAACACTAGCCTCTCTCTGCCTACCCTGCTGCATGCGGAAAACAGTGTGAAGTTGAAAGTACATATATTAGAAAATTAATAGCTGTGGTCATTGTAGCAATGTGGGACAATTGCTGACTGTTAACGCGACGGATGTAAGTTCGACCTTCATTGGAGCAACATGTTTATGTCAGTTTCCTGTTCTAAAAACATAAAGTGCTGTTAATTATGCCAATCAGCAAGTGATGTCTCGAATTCGGGGGCAAAGTGAAAGAACAGTAATATTTATCACTAGGGTTTCTTGTCTTCTTCACAAAATGCATGCATAAAAATATATTGAAACATTAATAAAATGAGGCCGGTCGTGGCGCAGCGGCACGAGGTGTGACTGTAAAACCGACTGGTTGTGGGTTCGATCCTCACTCGATGAGATGAAATATTTACTTAAACTTATATTTCCATTTCTTCGCTCTGGTGTCGAGGTTAAGCGCGGCGTTGAGTTCTACCACTCAATACGCAATGTCTCCAGAATTCGGCACAAAGTGGGGAACGGAGTGTTTTAACACTAGGTTCCCTCTGCCTACCCTGCTGTGTGCGGGATACAGCGTTAAGCTGATTAATAAAATGGTTATTTATTTTATTCTTTAGGATAGGCTTTCTTTAGGATTAAATTTCGCATTATTCATTTTCTAAGAAAAGTTTTCTTAGTAGTAATAACAATAGGTGTTCCGCTTATAAAAAAAACCTTTATCAGAAAGTAAAATAACGATGTGGACAATTGAACATTATTTTGAACGCTTGCTCCTTATTCTAATGTTGACCAGATATTCCGCATCTAATGCGAAGTGATATACAGAAGCACCGCCTTATTACACTGGACCAATTGTCTGTTCAACCATTTGCTGGTCCAATTTGAATGGGTCGACGCGGTCCAATACTTAGGGTGGCTCTTTTAGTATATCGATTGTATAGTATTAGTTTAAATCGGGAATAGTTACTCGAATTTCCTAGATTTTTTTTCAAGAATTGTTTATTGTAAAGTGATTTATTTAAATCTATTTCAATTTAAGAAACTTAATTACTATATTAATAAAAGTAAGAAATATCAAATAATTAAATCAAGTTTATTAAAGAAAATGATTAAGATATCACTTTTTTTTTGTGAGTTCCGCCACTCAACACGTAATTCCTCTAGAATTCAGCGGAAAGTGGGGAACGGAAGTATCCTAATGGGAACGAAAGGCCATAACTGGATTCCTAGGTTCCTTCTGCGTACCTTGCTATTTGCAGACAAAAATAACTTTGTAATTATTTTACAGTTAAAAAGTCATAATATTACAATACTTTACACGTTGCAATTTATTTGAGGCATATTTTCACAATATAATACATCCAATTGGCAATTACCTTATTGTCAGGCTTATAATTAAATTTGAAATTCAAAATAGAGTTATTAATTCAGAAATTTTTGCACGAAACATATATTACTTCATTCTGATTGTAAATCATATACAGCGGTAATATGTTTCCATATTTGGTCAATACGCTGGTCTATAATTTATACTTCTTGTGTTTGAATCAGTAAAATATTCGTATAATTAGCGTAATTGTTTTAAAATAACTTAGTATTTAATGTTCTATTGTTCTACTTCAATTTGTTTTCGGCGTTGAGTTCCGCTGCTCAACACGCGATGCCTTCAGATTTCGGCGGAAAATGGATAACGGAAGTGTCTCAATGGGAACAGAGTACCTCAACAGGGCTTCTAGGATCTCTGCCTATCTGTCTATGAGCGTAAAGCTGAAAAATAATTTTAATATTGAATTTTTTATATAGAATTTTTAAATAAAATTAATATCAGGATGTTGGTATTTTTGGTACATAATGGTTCTTTTAAGTTTGTAAGTCTTACCTTTAAATTAGACCTTTGCTTTAAGATAGCAGAAAAAAAATGTACAATAAAGGATATTTTAAATAAAAGATAGCATTCAGGCTATATATGATTTTCCTTCAATAATCCTGACGAGTCCTTCTTAGTGGAACTCTGCCAAGTCGTGACCTGGCAGATAACTTACATTATCGTTTCAATAAATAATAGAACTTTTTGAAACTAACTTTGTACTATTGTGGTATTTTTTTTTTATCTTTACATAGTGTTCTTTTTAAATATTCTACATTTTATATATTTTACTCCCGCTCAAGAAATCTATACTAAATATTTTTAAACATTTTTAAAGTGTTATTCCACACTTACCTGGAACCTGGAAACCGACCAGGCGCACTGACCACTAAGCCATACGTTCCTAGTCGGTTTCCAGGAGGCGCGGGTTCGAGTCCCACTACGTTCACATTTTTATACGTTTTCTAAATAAGTATAAATCTATACTATTTAAATTTAAATAAAAGTAAATCAGTTTCACACTGTATCCCGCACACACCATGGTAGGCAGAGGTAGTATAGTTTTAAGAAACACCACAGATTCTGGAGGCATTACGTGTTGAGTGGTGGAACTCAGCGCCGCAAAACTTAAATGTAATATATATCGCCATATTCTATTTAAACTGAATATGAAGATTATCTAAATAACTAATGTTTTCTTATATAATATGATCGGCCAATTATATTGTTTATGTGCATAAAATTCTATATTTATAAGGCACAATTCATGAATTCTTCTTCGTCTTCATTTTCATGAAGAAACTCTTGTTGTAAAAAATACACTGAAAAATTTAGCTGTTCATTCATATCTTTTTATGATATTACTTAGAGTATCGTCAAAGCTTGTGAACTTGGCTTATTACATTTTGTATTTATGATAGCACAAATAGAATAAAGATTGAAGTCAGTCGTGGTGTAGTAGCCAGGGTCATAAGCGCGTCAAGTAGTGGGTTTGATTCCTGTTCCAGGAAATAAGTTATCGCGTAATGCATCCTCACCACGTAATGCATCCAGAATTTGGTGGAAAGTGGGACGCGGGGCGCCTGATACTAACCTCCATCTACCTTGCCTGCTATATGCAAAATACAGCAGCGAGATAAAATATCAAATTTTATTAATATTTAAATTATGATGACAAAATTTATTTAAATAACTACAGTATATAGTATCAAATGATATTCTTATAACATTTTCATACTATTGACATTTTAAATTGAACAAGTCGTACCGGGTGCCAAGTCGGGCGGAACCTTTTCGCACGACTTAATTGGTATAATGTCCTTGTTAAAACAAATTATTAAATATATCACAGTAAGCTTAAATTTAAAATCTACCATTGTTTTATTTTATATGTATCCTGTATTTAGGAGACGCAAAGGGAACCTTGTGTTAAGATACTTAGTTCCCCAATTTCCGCCGAAATTTTCGAGTCATTGCGTGTTGAGTGGCAGAACTCAACGCCGCGCTTTGCCTCGACACAAGATCGAAGAAATGGAAATATAAATTGAAGTAAATATTTCATCTCCTCGAGTGGGGATCGAACCCACAACCAGTCGGTTTTACAGTCACACTTTGTGCCCGTGTGCCACGACGCGACGGCCTTACTGTTTTATTAAATAAATAAAAAAATCAGCTGCTATTATTATTATTTATATACTCCAAAAGAATAGGTTATGATTTATGCTATTTTCACATATATTGCCCTATTTACAATGAAAAATGGTTTTTAGTTTTTTTTCTATTTTATTCTCTTTTTATGTGCACTCAGCCAGTATGTAAAATAATGGATGCGGATATGGAACATATAACATAATATAATTTTGCAGTTTCAAATATTCCTTGTTTATATTTTTGTGAAAATAAAAATAAAAGCAACCCTGTTATATTATAATGTTATTATTAGAATAGATTATAAAAGTTTATATGAAAATTCAAATTATAGTCAAATTAATATAAACCTGCATCTCTTTAATCTTTTTTTTCGAAATATGAAAAGTTGTGTAAGGTGAAGTTTATTTTTGTGTTTCATTGGTTTTTCATCACTTTTCATCCTTTTAGATTAGATTGATTTTTTTATGCATGTACTCGTATGTACCAGGGCATGGGGAACCTAGTTTTAGGATATTCCGCTCCCAACTTTCTGCTGAATGTTCGACGCGGAACTCAACGCCGCACTTTTCCTCCACACCAAAGCGAATAAAAGAAAATATTAAATTTATAATTTCCTCGAATGAGTATCGAACCCATAACTTGTTTACAGACACAGATTAGTGCCTTTCCGCCACGACTGGCCTCCTTTTATATGAAAAGATTTTTTACTATACCACACAATATTATCTTTTTACCTCATTACATGTAATTGTATGTAGGCTCTTTCATACGAAGCTTTTCATGTCAGCGTCCTTTTTTCCAATAGGGCATAGGGAACCTAGTTTTAAGACACTCCGCTCTCAACTTTCTGCTGAATTTTGGACGTGGAACTCAACGCCGTACTTTGCCTCGACACCAGAGCGAATAAAAAAAATAAATACCTCATTTCCTCGAATGAGAAACGAACCCACAACCTGTTGCGTTTACAGACACATATTAGTACCGTTGCGCCACGACTGGCTTCCTTTTATATGGAAAGATTTTTTACTATGCCACACAATATTATCTTTTTACCTCATTACATGTAACTGTCTGTAGGCTCTTTCATACGAAGCTTTTCATGTCAGCGTTCTTTTTTCGAATAGTGCGTATTCGTCTACAGAAAAAAAAATCCTTAATATTCTGGGCGTTCGCGTTAACATCTTGTGTCGTGCAACTCACGCGTGTTACCCTTTTTACCTGTTTACCTGTAAGGAAAATGTTGAAAGCATTTTAATCTAATATAAAATATAGACCAGTCATGGCGCAGGGACATAGGCGTGTGACTGTAAACGTGACAGGTTGTGGCTTCTATTTTTTTCGCTCTCTCTCTCTCTGGTGTCGAGGCAAAGCGTGGTGACGCGAAACCTCCAAAATTCAGTTAAAAGTGAAAAGCGGAGTGTATGAACACTAGGCTCTCTCTGTCTTTTCTGCTCCAAGCGGAGTACAGCGTGAAGCTGCAAACAAAAAAGATAAATCTATTATAATAGAATTATTTAGACGATTCTTTCAAAGAACCCATTGTCGTTCATTTGTCTGGAATACAGTTTACTAAGAAAACTAATTTGTATTCATTACTTTAATATTCTAAAGCTTTTGTAACAAAGTATCAAGTAAAGCAACATGGACATTTCCCCTGCAGCGAAAGGCGGTCTTTGCATAAGTTCTTATTATTGTTATGTTAGTATGGTTGCCATTTATTTTTGTGTATCCTTTATAGTTGATATCAAAATGAAATCAGCGTTACCAGGGTAGGCAAAGGGAACCTAGTGTTAAGACACTCTGTTTCCTACTCTCCGCCGAATGTTTCGAGGGATTTTGTGTGTTAAGTGGTGGAATTCAACGCCGAGCTTTTGCCTTGGAGCGAAGAAATAAAAAAAATAATAAATCATAATTCATTCCCTCGAATGGGGATCGAACCCACAACCGTCACGTTACAGTCCATCTATGTGCCGCTGCGCCACGACGGCCTCTCTTTGAAGTCATTAAACTAATATAGATTTATTTGATTTTTTAAAGAGATTTTTTATTAAAAATATTGTATTAAAACGTATTGATATAATTTTTAAAGATATGAAAAAAAGTGAATGAAGGTCATAATTTTATTATAGTCAAATTGCCAATAGATAAAGCCAATACTTCCTCGTAGCATTCCGTGGATTTCCCGCGGGGATTTCGGGCCGGGTGTGAAGCTCAGAGCAGTTCCTGGAACCTGGCACCCTAAGCACAAGTTTAAGGAGTCCCCTTTAAATGTGCATTAATGCTTGCCTAAAATGAACATGCCAGAATTCGCCAGAAAGTGGGGAACGGAGTGTCTTAACACTAGGTTCCCTCTGGCTACCCTGCTGTATGCGGGATACAGCGTGAAGCTGATTTTTTATTTGATTTATTTATTTCTTTTACCTGGAATTGTTATTTGTAATACGAAAGAACGACTCTTAAAGTGTTTCTTAAATGTTCTAAATCAAATCCTTGACCTACTTTTTTCTCGATTTATTTAACTGACGTCTTTTGTTAGCATTTTCAAATAAGCAAATAATCTCTTAAAACAAACGATGCTATAAAATCTGAAAGAAAACAAAGTGTATTGTAAAAAAAAACTCATTCAATTTTCTTTTTTTATGATAACCTATTTAATGTTTATATAGAATTTTTTAGACTCGATGAATTCATTGTTATGTTTATATGAAAATATTAGGTATATATGCACAAAAAATATGTCTGGTTTATAATTCAATATTTCTTTTTGTATTTGAATATATACTTAAAATTGCTTGCATGTTTTGGCTTTGTTTCGAAATATTTAAAACATTTTTTAGTGTTTTCTTCGGCTAGTGACTTTTTGAAGTACACGATATATCGTTGTTCGTGCGTTTATTTATATTTTAAAGTAAAATCCACCGAAAATCGTTGCGGCGATTTTAATTTTTTCTTTTCGATAATTGCTCTTAGTATTTCGATAATAAAATTATGTATCGGATAGCCAGCGTGTTTACAGTTGGATGGGCAATTAGGTATATTGTAAAAGTCTAATTTGTTAAATCCAGATAGGATTTAACAAATTTAGGTATTGACCATAGGAGGTAGGGTTTACCATATTATATTCAGAATATCCACATTCCTGGTGGATCCCGCTTGAAATTGTGGCCTACTAGGTACGCAGTGTTCCTAATATACGTGAATTCGTATATCAGAAAAAGCCTTGATCTCCACTCGGAGGAATTAATATTTATTTTCGTTTTCCTGATAGATAAGATAAATTTCGGTGTTGAACGCCGCCACTTAATACACAAAGTTTTGATTTTAGGGCCAAAGCAAAAACTATGGGAATATTTCACTTTATATTAAAACACACGTGTCAGTCACGTAACCTACTGTGCGAAAAAGTGTTAAGTAATAAAAATATTATATATATTATATTTTAGGCCGGTCGTCGCGCAGAGGCACAAAGTGTGACTGTAACATTGACTGGTTGTGGGTTCGATCCCCACTCGAGCAAGTGAAATATTTATTTACATTTATATTTTCATTTCTTCGCTCTGATATCGAGGCAAAGCGCGGCGTTGAGTTCCGCCACTCAGCACGCAATGCCTCCAGAATTCGGCGAAAAGTGAGGAACGGAGTGTCTTAACACTAGGTTCCCTCTGCCTACCCTGAGCCTAAGCTGATTATTAGAAATTAGTGTTTAACACATGCATTATAGATAGATGTTAATTTATTTAATTCCCTAACTGGATGCAAGCGAAGGTTACTTTAATACGATTATCGTTATTGTAAATAGATAAGCCTCTTTACAAATAGTATTAAGGTATGCTAAAATGTATGGTGTTATGTTTTAGCAAACACGCTCTACGTTCAACTCACGCTATTGATCGATGAGAGAAGTTTAGAGTAAAATATTAATTTTACTTAATTTTTCGGAAAATATATTTTATTTTTGAGGCCAGTCGTGGAGCAGCGGCACAAAATATGAAAACCGACTGGTTTGTGTTCGATCCCCACTCGAGGAGATGAAATATTTACTTAAACTTATATTTCCTTTTCTACGCTCTGGTGTCGAGGCAAAGCGCGGCGTTGAGTTCTGCCTCTCAACACGCAATGCCTTCAGAATGCGCCAGAAAATCGGGAACGGAGTGTCTTAAACTAGGTTCCTTCTGCCTACCCTGCTGTGTGCGGGATATAGCGTGAAGCTACAAAAAAGTATTTTATTTTTAATATATATGTATTAAATATAAACTCTTGTTTAAGGTTTATAAAAATATAAATAAATATACATAAAATAGCGCACTTTAATGAGCAACAAATAAAAGCTTACTGTACCAATTAAGCGATTGAATCGAGTAAGTGCTTCTTTTCTATAACAATATATATACTTATTTGGACAACGTATAAAAATGTGAACGTATCGGGACTCGAACCCTTAACTCGAATAGCTCTTTCCTAAGTGTGAATTAACACATTAAAAATATTTAAAATAAACAATATATATAATTTTACAGTAAAATCCTAGCTCCAATTTTTCTAAACGCTATTGCTTGATTCAAAATAACCGAAAATAACGTTTGTACGCTAAAAGCAGTTTTAAAGTAAATGATTTATTTGAAGATAGCGCATTTTGTAAATGACCTGATCGCTTAAGAGCTACTAGTGCTACAAGTATTTAAAATGTTATATTTTTTATTATTTAAAAAAGAAAGGCTTTAAGGTTTTAACATAATAATAGAGCACATTAAACTTTAATTTATATATTATTTATCCACATATGCTCTTTTAAAAGTACAATTCCTAAAACGGAATACTAACGAATGAATGAATTTTAGATTAGTAATTGAACAATTTTGTTTTATAATATAAAATATTTTAAAAAAAAAGAAAGAATACCTACTTGAGTTGACCTCTTTTTTAACGCTTATTATGGCTTTCTATTGTACCAAATAAATAATAAATTGTCAGAAAAAATAAAAAGTAAATAGGATGTATAAATGTATTAAAATGTAATGTTAGAGTTAAAGTTAATATTTCGGCAGAAAGTGGAGAACGGAGTGTCTTAACGCTAGGTTCCCTCTGCCTATTCTGCTGTGTGCGGGATACAGCGTGAAGCTGATAAGTAAAAAAAATATAAAGGTTAAATATATTGTAGATAAATATTTTCGATTTTTCTGAACGAAAAAAGAAATTTTTACTAAATCGCACAGAAAAAGACCATACCGAAGTTAAATAATATAATCATGATTCTCAAAGTTTGTGTTTGCAAAGTTTTTGCTTTAGAGATTAGCACAGCGAGGATGCCAGCTGATGCCCGACGAGCAATTAGCCGGGGAAGGCGCCAAATTAACATTGAATTGATTTTTTTTAGATTATGTTGGAATTTTATTTGTTTTAAAGTATTTAAAATTATATTTTTATCTGTTTCATGCTGTATCCCTCAGTGTACGCAAAGGGACCCTAGTGTTAAAACACTCCGTTCTCCATTTCCTGATGAATTTTGGAGGAGTTTGTTCAGTGGTGGAACTCAATGCCACGCTTTGCTTTGACTCAATACCGAAAAAATTAAAGCATAAATTTAATATATTTTTTTAATTTATATAATGTTGAGTGGGGATCGAACCCACAACCAGTCCAGTCCACACTTGTGTCCTTGCGCCATGATTGGCTCTTAAACTTAGATTAGCCTCTTAAAGTTAGATTTCGAGAATAATTTCAACAACACATTTATTTTATGTATACTAGTGACACAAACGCGGCTTTACCCGCTTAAGCTTATAAGAGCAAAATTATTTTAAAAAAGCCTAAATTTTAGCCTTTATCTGATGTTATAAACTATATTATTGAGAATTTGATTTAAATTTGTTCATTAAATCCATTATAACAAAATTTTAGGTTTATAATTATACAAGGGTATATATTTATAATATCCATACATTATACAATCTGTCCAATAAAAGTTATAGGGTAATTTGCGAAATTTCTATGAGAATAATGAAGATACAAAAAGATATAACGAGAGTATCAAGTGTTAACAGCTCTTTCGAAATAGCGTGCTAAGTTGTTGTTGTTTTCTCGAATGTCAAGTCAATGTTTGTGATAGAAATTGTGTTCTATTAAATATTTTCAAAAAGTACCTACATTGCACGGTTATTACAAATTCTGCATTAGAGTATTAATTCTTAAGATATTTTTAGCTTCACGTGTATCCTGCCACGGCATCCCCATTTTTCGTCAAATTCTGGAAGCATTGCGTTTTGAGTGGCGGAACTTAACGCCGCGCTTTGCCTTGATACCAGTGCGAAGAAATGAAACTATAAAATATTTAATTTCCTCGGGTGAGAATCGAACCCACAACCTGTCGTGTTTACAATCACACTTTGCGGCCCTAAGCTACGGTATCAGTTTTTTTAGAATACTATCACATAAAAATTTGCCAAAGAAACCAAAAGCACCAAGATATCGTTGTACTTAAAATATGTAAAAACTATAAAATAACAACATTTGTTAACGTTCTTTCTCCGATCAACAAAAGTTATTTAAGTTTAACTTCTGAAAGAAAGATTTTTAATGTTTTTTCCTTTTTTAAAATTTTATTCCACAATGAAGAAAGAAAAATACTTTTTAGAAAACATTCAACAACAACGAAAACAAACAAAATTTTGAACTTAGTGGAATTTGAACCCGCAGCTCTTGGACGGTTTCCAAAAGGCGCGGGTTCAAATCCCGCTACGTAACGTATACGTAATAATTTGTCATATGATTACTAAAAAAAATTATTAGTTAAATATAAATACAAAATTAAAATATTACCTATATCATAAAAGTTTCTTAATCAAAGCGAAACAACTTGAAGACGTGAATCACGACGGTGGTGATATATAAGAGTAAGAGTTCACTTTGCAGATGAACTTTGTTAATTATGCCCGGAGTTCCTGTAATAATACTGTAAAACAGTAAATGAGAAATCTTATTAAATATTTAACTAAAAATTTAAAAATAAAAATAATTTGTATAAATACAATATACTTATAAATTTTGTATGTATAATGTATATTACATATATACTGTCTCNATATATATATATATATATATATATATATATATATATATATATATATATATATATATATATATATATATATATATATATATATATATATATATATATATATATATATATATATATATATATATATATATATATATATATATATATATATATATATATATATATATATATATATATATATATATATATATATATATATATATATATATATATATATATATATATATATATATATATATATATATATATATATATATATATATATATATATATATATATATATATATATATATATATATATATATATATATATATATATATATATATATATATATATATATATATATATATATATATATATATATATATATATATATATATATATATATATATATATATATATATATATATATATATATATATATATATATATATATATATATATATATATATATATATATATATATATATATATATATATATATATATATATATATATATATATATATATATATATATATATATATATATATATATATATATATATATATATATATATATATATATATATATATATATATATATATATATATATATATATATATATATATATATATATATATATATATATATATATATATATATATATATATATATATATATATATATATATATATATATATATATATATATATATATATATATATATATATATATATATATATATATATATATATATATATATATATATATATATATATATATATATATATATATATATATATATATATATATATATATATATATATATATATATATATATATATATATATATATATATATATATATATATATATATATATATATATATATATATATATATATATATATATATATATATATATATATATATATATATATATATATATATATATATATATATATATATATATATATATATATATATATATATATATATATATATATATATATATATATATATATATATATATATATATATATATATATATATATATATATATATATATATATATATATATATATATATATATATATATATATATATATATATATATATATATATATATATATATATATATATATATATATATATATATATATATATATATATATATATATATATATATATATATATATATATATATAGATATATAGATATATATACAATATAGCAAAATTAAAATCAAATCGAATCAAATCAGCTTCACGGTGTATCCCGCACACTGCAGGATAGGCAGATGGAACCTAGTGTTAAAGCACTCCGTTCCCCACTTTCTGCCGAATTCTGGAGGCATTGCGTGTTGAGTTGCAGAACTCATCGCCGCGCTGAACCTCGACACCAGAGCAAAGAAATGGAAATATAAATTTAAGTAAATATTTCATCTCCTCGACTGGGGATCGAACCCACAACTCGATTTTACAGTCACACCTCGTGCCGCTGTGTCATGACTGGCCTCAATATAGCTAAATTAATTAATGATCAATTAATTAACGCTCCAGGGACAGCGACTGAATACTGTATACGCGTTAGTTGCTGGTTCAATGCTCAGTCGAAGTAATATTATATTTAGATTAAATTCACCGACTTGGGTGAGGTACACGGCATTGAGTACCTACGGCCATTTAAAAATTGAATACTTAAAGTTTTGAATTTCAATGAAAAGCGGAGAGAGAGAGAGTGTTAGGTTCCTCTTGCCTATCCTACAGAGTAAAGTTTCATGTTGAAAAAAAAAATCCTATTATGTTGAATGGTATTAAGTGTTAATATGTTAAATCTTTTGAGGCGTGTAACAGCATAAATTACAATTTCATATTTTTACAATTTCATTTATAAAGTAATTTTGCAAAATGCATTGTTCTCAGAGAATGTTATTAAATTTTACATAGCGTTTTGTGTTTGTTGCCAAAATTAAAAATATAAAAAAACTTGGTTGGTTTTATGAAGTATTTCGTTGTCTTGTAATGCGAAATGATGATCGGGAATTCATACAATAATGTTTACGCTACGCAATTTATTAGTTTCGCGCTGTATCCCGCACATAGCAAAATAGGCAGAGAGAATCTTAGAACCTAGTGTTAGGACACTCCCTTCGCATTAAGACACTATCATACCCCACTTTTTGCTGAATTCTGTAGGTATTTTGTGTTGTGTGGCGGAAGTCTACGATACGCTTTGCGACGTTACCAGATTGAGGGAATGAAAATATTAAATATCGAGTGGGAATCGAACACATAACCTATGGCGTCTACAGTCACACGATATATTTGAAAAGTATATATTTTTTTTATTGTTATAACATTAAAAATAAACATGCCTAATTAGAAAACGCTTTATGTAACATAAACATGTAATGGAACGTGTAAAAGCTACTCGAAATCTATAAAAAAAAACATATTTATAAATTCTTATCAAATAATATGAACTGGAAAACATAAAGGAATAGGGAAAATATTTACTTTATAACAATAAGCCTGGTCGTGCCAAATGAGGGTGTACCTAAGGGACTAACATTATTATAACGATGAACCTACACCACTTCCAAAAAGGATACGTTCCTTTCTGGACCTCTCACCCGTTGGGGGGGCTTTATGGCGTTTCTAAAATAAACAAAAGTATTATGAATTTTTATGTAATTTATTTTAGCTTCACACTGCATTTTGCTTGTAGCACACAGCAGGGTAGACAGAGGGAACCTAGTGTTCTGGAGGCATTGCGTGTTGAGTGGCGAAACTAAACGCCACGTTTTGCCTCGGCACCAGAGCGAAGAAATGTTAATATAAATGTAAATAAATATTTCATTTCGCCGAGTGAAATAAATATTTCATTTCGTCGGGATCGAACCCACAACCAGTAGATCTTACAGTCACACTCTGTACCCCTGCGCCAAACACAAACTTTTCTTATTATATTATTTTTAATAAATTTACATTTTAGAAAGACTTATTAAGTTTCATTTTACTTTTGCATCTCATTACATGTTTACATTATTTTACATGTTACCTCGCATAAGTTGAAGAAAAATAAAAAAAAATACGAAAGTACTTTAGTTTATGGAAAACCTTGTCATTGTGAGAACATAAATACGAAACCCTTTTATATCTAAGCTGCGATAGACACTGTCATTAAATATACCTAAAGGGACGCCATTTCGTACTATCTTTGAATTCTATATAAAAGAAAACCATAATATTTTTAGAGGTATTGAGAAATTTTGTGTGTGAGACCGTCGTGGCGCAGTGTGTGAATGTAAAGCGGTGGTTGTGGATTCAATGCTCACTCGGAAGAGGGATTTATTATTTAATAATATTTTAATTTCTTCGATCTGATATCAAGGTACTCGACGTTGAGTTCCGCCATTCAACATAAAATAAAGCTTCTAGAAATTTGGCGGAAAGTGCAGAACAGAGTGTCTTGACACTAGGTTTCCTCTACCATGCTATATACGAGATACAGCGTGAAGCTGATAAATTTTATTCTGTGGTTCGGTAATAGAAGTTAGTAAAATAGAACAGAATACGTATTGCCTGTTTAGCGATTTATTATTTAAGTGAAATGAGGCCTCAGCGATAACTAGGGCATCTATATACAAATAATATATATGAGATCATTCTTAGAAATTTCAATTCATATTTCATAGAATATTATTGAAAATCCATTTTCTATAGCGGCTTCGTTATATATTTTATACATAGAGAAAAAGTATGGAGTGTATTACAAAATATATGGTTGTATACATTGTGTGTATACATGAGGCCAGTCGTGGCGCAGAGTACAAGCGTGTGTGACTGTAAATCCGACAGGCTATGGGTTCAATTCCCACTCGAGGAAATTAAATATTTAATATTAACATTTCTCGAATGGGAATCGAACCCATCGAACCCCCATCGCTCTGGTGTCGACGATAAACGCGGCGTTGAGTCTCGCCGCTTTCAATGCCCTCGGAACAACTGACCTTTATTCTATAATGTAAACAGTTAATTTATTTCATAGATATTACTATTCTGTCCCTCGAATTCCTTACTTAAAGCTCCCAGGAAGACTCGGTGTGAATTATAATGCAACGTTAGACCGAAGCTGCAGTAGTTTGCATTCGAAAGCTTTTGTCGTTGACTATCTACCGTGAACCGCTCTTATACCTATTATTTTTAATTTAAACAAGGTTAAAGTCAAGATATTTTATATAAATTAATTACTTTTTTTATCGGCTTCACGCTGTATCCCGCACACAGCAGGGTAGGCAGAGGGAACCTAGTGTTAAAACACTCCGTTCCCCACTTTCTGCCGAATTCTGGAGGCATTGCGTGTTGAGTGGCAGAACTCAACGCCGCGCTTAACCTCGACACCAGAGCGAAGAAATGGAAATATAAATTTAAGTAAATATTTCATCTCCTCGAGTGGGGATCGAACCCACAACCAGTCGGTTTTACAGTCACACCTCGTGCCACTGCGCCACGACTGGCCTCGTATAAGTAAGTACCTGTCTGAAATATGAACAAATAAAATTTACACACATATAAGTTTTATCTCAGTTTTCTATAAAATTTCAAATACTCTCAGGAAATACGCTTTGCATTTAGAAATCTTTTCGACCAAAAATTGTTCAAGATGGCAGCGAGAATGGGACGTTTCTCGAAACATCTTGACAAATACATAAGAAACTCCTTATGAATAGTTTCTACGGTTTCAATGGTTCAAATAGATGTTAAAGTGGGGTTCAGTTTGAATGACAACTTAGAAATTCTTTAAATTTACTACCCGAGTTTTCGCTTAAAATGAAAATCTTTCATATTTAATTAATATATAAACTTTGAAAAGCTACGTATTTAGTTGTATAAGAATAACAGACGGGAGTACTGTGTTCTTTTGAAGCTTTATATTTAATTATGTGAATTCTAAAGTTTAATATGAAGCTTATTAGCTTTTACTATTTTAAGGTTTTTTTTAAAGTGTGACGCTACGAATATCGTGATATATTTTGTTATTATTGACAACATATCGTATAGTCGTTTATAAAATCAATTTCACGCTGTATCCCGCACGCAGCAGGGTAGGCAGAGGGAACCTAGTGTAAGACTCTATGCTTCCCACTTTCTGCCGAATTCTGGAGGCATTGCGTGTTAAGTGGCAGAACTCAACGCTGTGCTTTGCCTTGACACCAGAGCGAAGAAATATAACAATAAATTTAAGTAAATATTTCATCTCCTTGAGTGGGGATCGAACCCTCAACCAGTCGGTTTTACAGTCACATTTTGTGCCGCTGCGCTACGACTGGCCTCAAATGTCAATAGTCGTTTATATAGTGATGAATAAGTTCTACTATCTCTATACATTTTCAACATAATAATTGAATGAAAGATTTTACGTAAGCAAACTCACTTTTTCTCTTTTGGCGCCATATGTATAGAACCTGACGTGTTGATGGATGAAATTTGCCCTAAATGTTAGAGTTATAATCGTTATAATTTTTAAGTACAAGAAATAAACATAATTTTTTAAAATATAAAAAAAGTTGATTAAGAGATTTTTTTTCTCTTTTCCATTAAATACGTTTTATTAACAATTTACGTTAGTTACGCACACTGTGTTTCTTCAAGGCAATAGAAAAAATGATTAGGTTTTATTTTTTTTTAATCTTGCTTTACTCTAATAATTTTATAACAAAGTACTTTTAAATACTTTTTTTTTCAGCTTCACTATGTATCCCATATATACAAGGGAAGGCAGAGGGAACCTAGTGTTAGGACACTCAGTTACTTTCCGTCGAATATATGAGGCATTGCGTGTTGAGTGCACCGCTTCACCTTGTTATCAGAGCGGAGAAATGGAAATATTAATAAATAATAATACATTTCCTCGATTGACAATCGAACTCACAACCGACGCGCTTACCGTAGCACTGCGCTACGACGGCCTCAATGATACTTAATCTAGTTTCACATTTACATGATAAATTACAGAATACAACATGTAAGACATGTCCATATAATACTGTTGGAAATGTTGCAAGCAAATGTCCGATGGATTTTGTCTTTTAATCCAACTAGAACGCTCCGAGCTATCTGTCATGTCGCGTACTCCTCGTTTCTTGTTGCTTAGACTTGTATCACAGAAACTTTATACTGTTATAAATCACCTTCACGATGTATCCCGCACACAGCAGGGTAGACAGAGGGAACCTAGTGTTAAGACACTCCGTTCTCCACCTTCTGCTGAATTTTGTAGGCATTTTGAATCGTTATTTTAGATGACATAAAATATTTGTCTCTAGTAAACTTTATTTAACTAAGATCGCTTTATTAATGTCAACATTTCAATTTCAAAGTAGTTTGTTGATATATTAATTTATATGTGTTTAATATATAATATATCCATTTAATCAAATGTGAAGCTTATCTTAAGGTTGTATCATAAGTAATTAGTTCACTTAGTTTGTAATGGTACTATAATTTATTAATAGTTTTAAATAATAATTGTAACGATACATGAAGAGGATACTGTAATAAAATGATAATATTATAAATAATAATATTATAATTCAACTAAAAATGGGGAAAGGAGTGTCTTAACACTAGGTTTCCTTCTTAACCCTGCTGTGATTGATACAGCGTGAAGATGATTTAATTTAATTTTTGTAAATCAACTAGCGGCCCAAACGCGGCTTCGCCAGCTTAAATTTATTCTAATATTATAGCCAAATAATGGAAATTCTTTATATAAATTGTAGATTGTGTATTATTCTGATGTATAAGCTATATTACTGTAAAGTTACATTTAAATCTATTTAGTAGTTTTTGCGTCAAAGTGGAACAAACATCCATCCTCACAAAATTTTATAATATTAATAGGAAATAGGGTATTAAAAGAAGTTTATAGTATGCTAGCAAGATAAAAATATTAGTCATATTCGTCAAAATAAAATAAAGAAAAATTTAAAATTCAATCTGAGCATCTAGGGAATCGAGTACAAAAAACTGTTTAGCTATAAAATAGAAGTGTTACTTTTACCCTAAATACTCAATTTTTATACATAAAGCTGTATTGTCAGCCCCTTGCCAATGGACAATGGCTGGTGTAATAAAATCGGTTCCTTTGTGTCTCACCTTTGACATTTGCTCAATTTGTCCGATTAAAATACCTATTGCTAGCTTAGTGAAAAGTGTTTTTAGAGTTCTCTTTTTTAAATTTCTATCTCTATCTACTCCATTTCAGTGTAATTTCGTTGAGCTCTTCTATTATGCAATCGCTATATAACCGGTTTCAAAAGTATCTTCTTTTTCTTAAATCTAATACAGGTTTTGTATTTTATTTGAACATATATAGAATATACATATATTGATAGGGGATAGTGTAAGTCACACTCAGAAATATAAGTTAGAGTTTAATCAAAGTTAATGGTTGTTAAAATAATTTAATTTTTACTATTTATTGTATTAAATATATTTTTATCTACTTAATACATTTAAAAATATGACTCGTCCATAGTAAACTTTTCTTACTAAGCCTTAGCTTGTAGTAACTTTTAACAAAATTATATAGTATCTTTCGCTTCGTACAAATTTGTGTGCAGAACTGGCCTTTACTTAATAAAATAATATAAAGTTCTAGAAAGTTCCCCAAGTATTATGTTATAATCCCTTATAATTCTCTCATAACATAGTGTACGTACCCTACATTATTGTGTTCTTATACGAAATTCCTCTAGCGTGATACAAGAACTTAGCCTTTCAGTAGAAGTTAGGCTTAAGCAAAATTGCAAGTCCTTATAAATGTTGCGTCCTTTCTATTCATATCGTAGAAATTATATTTATAAAACGAATGAAATAATAATTTTGATATATTATTTAGGTATAACTAAAATGTATTAACGCTACGCTTTAACGCAAACGCTTTAGGTTATAGGTTCTATTCCTACTCGAGGAAATGAAATATTTAATATTTTCGTTTTTTCGCTCTGGTATAAAAAAAGAACGGCGTTGATTTCCGTCAGTCAACACGCAATGCCTCGAAAATTTGTGGAAAGTAGGGAACAGAGGTACTAAATAGTAGGTTCCCTCTCCCTACTGTATGCGGGATACAATGTGAAGCTACAAAAAATGTATTGATATATAAGATTCTTATAACATAACCGTAATGTGTTTGATATATACAATACAGGTGCATACACCTTTTCAAAATAATAATTTAAATTCAGAAAGCCGGAATAAATTCTCTTCAATTATTCAAAAGGCCTTACTCAATCTTAATGTGAAATATGAGTTGCCTTTCAATTATGACAGAGTAACAAGAAGTCTAAGAAAAAACTACAATAGGAATATTATGTAAACATAATATTATGTAAACATAATATTTTAGGCCAGTCGTGGCACAGCGGCACAAAGTGTGACTGTAAAACCGACTGGTTGAGGGTTCGATACCCACTCGAGGAGATGAAATATTTACTTAAATTTATATTTCCATTTCTTCGCTCTAGTGTCGAGGCAAAGCGGGGCATTGAGTTCTGCCACTTAACATGCAATGCCTCAGGAATTCGGCAGAAAGTGGGGAAAGGAGTATCTTACACCAGGTTCCCTCTGCCTGCTGTATGCGGGATACAGCGTGAAGCTGATTTATTTATTTTATAATATTTTTTACATTTGCCTATTTTACAAATACGTTTGTTACTAGTAGAATAAGTAATAAAAATAAAAATTGTCTTATATATTTAGATAAGTCTTTATTTTCAGTAAGAGGTTTCCCTTTATAGAAATGTACGACAGAAATTGTAAAATTCAGCGTTGAGTTTGTGAATGTAAATAGATATCGAGCTCGTATCACGTAACGCACTGCACTCTATTCCCCACTTTGCAATTGACTTAGACGTTTAGAGATGGCATTGCGGTCATGTTTTTTAGTATTTCAGCAAATTCACATCGATATACAATATACAAAGTAAATAAAAATGTTCTGATATATGAAAATATACTTTATATATTGCCAAAAATGAAAATGCTTCCAGAAATTGGCGGGAAGTGGGGTACGGAGTGTCTTAACACTAGGTTCCCACTGCCTACCCTGCTGTGTGCGGGATACAGCGTGAAGCTGAAAAAAAAATCGTTTTAAAAAGTCGGAAACTTGTACTACAATAAGTTTGGTATCAGAAAATTTCTTTTAATTGCATTCGAATGATTCGTATGGGTAACTATTACTGGAGAAAAGAAATCTGAAACAATAGTTGAAGTAAAGCGGTATGTAGATTTTTTTTAGCGTCACGTGCTGTATCCTGCGGTGTGCAGGATACAGCATCCTGCACACAGCAGGATACAGCACCATAGTGTTAAGACATTCCCCATTTTCCCCCAAACTCTGGAAGCATGGCGTGTTGAGTGGCGGAACTCAACGCCGCGCTTTGCCACGAAACTAGAGCGAAGAAAATCGAAAATATTTATTTAATATTACAATTCATTTTCATTTCCTCGAGTGAAAATCGAACCCACAACCTATCTCGTTTACAGTCCACACGCTCGTGGCCCTGCACCACGATCTCACTGGACTGTAGAATTTATAAACAAACGAAATCTCTTTCCTTTTACTTTTATAAAAAAAAGGTCGGCTTAATTTCAGATATGTAAAACATAAAATGCCATTCCATTTTGACAATTTTATTAAATTAATCCGAAAAAAAAATTTAGATAGAAAACGATTTTCTAAACTGGATTGTATCATATTATTTTATTAAAGACACAAAAGGTTTCATTATTGAACTGTCAGTATGAAACTCCTTTGTGATTTTATGGTCACCGAGAAAAAAGATTTTTTTTTACAATATAATAATATCAATTTTTGTTTTGTTCTAGTTATGTTGTTTGCTTGGATTTTTATATTGTAATGTTACTAATAAATAAAATAAATCAGCTTCACGCTGTATCCCGCACACAGCAGGGTAGGCAGAGGGAACCTAGAGTTAAGACACTCCGTTCCCCACTTTCTGCCGAATTCTGGAGGCATTGCGTGTTGAGTGGCAGAACTCAATGTTGCGCTTTGCCTCGACACCAGAGCGAAGAAATGGAAATATAAATTTAAGTAAATATTTCATCTCCTGAAGTGGGGATCGAACCCACAACCAGTCGATTTACAGTCACACTTTGTGCCGCTGCGCCACGATTGGCCTCAATGTAATGTTACTTATTTGATAATTAATGTTGGTGTTTATTGCGGCTGAGTGGGGTAGCCTCTGATTGGAGACAAAATAGTTACGGTTTCAAGTTCCACTTGGGGGAGTGGCATATTTTCATTTCTTCAATCTGCTAAGACAAAAGTGTGGCTTTGAGTACCACCACTCAACACGCCCTGCTTTATGTGCGGGATAAGGCGCGAAGCTAAAAAAAAATCAATATTTTATATGTTTGTAACTGTTTTTTTTTTTATTTGAATGACGTGTGAAGGACGATTCTTTACATATTCTCCGTAAAATAAAATAAGAAAAGAAAAGAATATATGAAATTGCTCTGAATAATAAACTACAATTTAATAAACACTGTTCTTGTTCTGATCTAATTTGCTTCGCAAGTAAGATTTACGTAATAAGAGGGTTGTTAGAACAGCTGATACCTACCCTTAGGTTGTCTAGAGAAAACTATTTGTTATTTAACTGTAACGCGAATGCAGTCTCGTAAAATGGAACGAAGAATAATGTCATGATACTGGAGACGCTTCAGCGATATGTAACGTATACATTTATAAAGATCAAACTTAGTTTAGGTTATTTTTGTATTGTCTTTTTTCAGCTTCACGCTGTATCGCGGAAATAGTATAGGCAGAGGGAACTTGGGAACCTTATGTGAAGACATTCCGCCCCCATTAACATAGTTTCGCTCCACATTTTCCGCCAAATTCCAAAGGCATTGCCTGTTGAGTGGCGGATCTTAACGCCGGCTTTGCCATGTTTCCAGAGCGTCATCAGGGTCAGCCTCTGGTTTCGGCTTGAACATTTTGTAGCTCTAAAATATTTTGTAAAGGAGAAAGAGGAAGAGAGAGAAAGAGATATATAACTAATGTTAATAATTCATTACAAACCAAGAATAATATGCAAAATAGATTTATTAATTTCTATACCTAGTCTTATAATATTTACGGCAACTATATTTTTCCTATAAAATTTTAATTTATATAGATAGGTTTTTATCAGTATAAACTATACAACCGACCATATAAGAAATGAATACCAAAAGAAAATACAGCATATTGGTAATATAATTCAATACGAATGTAAGTCGCGTAACCACAAATATCACACATTTCCCACGTTCCCAGCAATAACGCCGTCGCCATGCGTTGTGAACAAAGAGCAGTTTATGAAAATATAAATAAAATAAATAATGAAAGATATTGCATTCCTGTGTAGATCTTAGTGGGAATGAATTCGTTTAGTTCTTATTGTTTTATATTAGTTGTTCTTTTATTTCTTTGCTACACACTGTATCCCGTATATAGCAGTGTGGGCGGAGGGAACGTAGTGTTAAGATACTCCGTTTCATTTTACACTTCTGTTTCCCCTATTTCTGCCTCTTTCTGGACGAATATCTGCGTGTTACGAGGCTGAGCTCAACGCCACGATTTGCTCTGAACGAAAAAATTATTAAATATGTTTTTTTCTAGTCGATTTCGAATCTAAACCTGTCGCGTTTAATATCTCTCTTATGTCCCTATGCTAATACGACGATTGGTGTTTTATGTCGATTCGACGAATTATTATTTATATTTCAATATTTTTCAATTTCACGGTCTGTCAACTGTGCAAAAAAGTGAACTATTTGAACTATATCGTATTTACTAAAACATTCAGAAATTAATGAACATAATATTGATGTATGCTTAAAATATAATACAGAGTTAAAGTAACTTTTATTATATTTAGCTTTTAAGTTTATATAAATAGAATTATAAAACTCAAAATACATACATAAACTACTTTTACATATTTAAAACTTATACTAAATTCATTTTAAGGTTTCTAAAAACGTATTCGCAAAATGTAAAAATCATAAAGCATACAGCCTCCTTAAATATTATATTTTAAATTATAATGCTTTTATTTTATAATCTTTACCAAATAACTATTCTTATAAAATTAAATATATAACATCTATAGCGTCTTATATATAGCGTATATTGAGGCCAGTCGTTGCGCAGCGGCACGACGTGTGACTGTAAAACCGACTGGTTGTGGGTTCGATCCCCACTCGAGGAGATGAAATATTTACTTAAATTTATATTTCCATTTCTTCGCTCTGGTGTCGAGGTTAAGCGCGGCGTTGAGTTCTGCCACTCAACACGCAATGCCTCCAGAATTCGGCAGAAAGTGGGGAACGGAGTGTCTTAACACTAGGTTCCCTCTGCCTATCCTGCTGTGTGCGGGATACAGCGTGAAGCTGATATCCATAGCCGAGCGGTCCATGCGGGCGAAGCCGCGAACGAAAATCTAGTGTGTACATATATATTTTATATTTAAAAGTGAATTCGTCATTTCGACTTTTTAAACAAACACCGTTGCAGAGCGTATAGCCTCCAAACTTTCCAGTCTTTTTAATTAATGAAATAGCGTCGTATTGTATTCTAAAAGAGAATAGTTAGTACCTTTAAAAAAATATTATAAATTATTCTGTAGTCAAGGATTTTTATATAAATTATTCATTGACATTGGCTATTTGAATAGAAAAATCTTTATTAGTTTTAATATTATGTTATTTTGTAATCTCTCAGTATTTATTCTCTGTGAATTCTATATATAAATTGTAGAATATTGCATTTATATATTATAATTTGAATTTACAATATTATACTTGATAGCTTCATAAATATTTTAGCTTCACTTACTTAGGGTAGATAGAGGGAACCTGGGAACCTAGTATTCAGACACTGCGCACCCATTCAGTCTACCGTTCCGTACTTTCCGCCGAATTCTAGTGGCAGAGGCTATTGACTGATAGAACTTGACAATAGATATAATACACAAGAATAAATATAAAATTTAAATATAATTCAAAATATATTTCACATTATGAAAAGAAACAGAATTGTTGTTTATTGCTTGCATTAATTAAAACGAAACGCATTTATTATTAAAATCACCTCAGGCATGATCGAGTTTTAATGATTCCTTATGATCGAATATAATATATACTTATCATACATTTTTATTTAAAAAAATGAATTAACTTATAAAATAAATAAATAAAGAAAATTATTAAATAAGTTATTTAACTTGGTAGTATATATATGTATAGTATGCAGTAGTAAGTTTACCTACTTATATCGAGGCCGTAGCGTGATTAGGTTAAAATCTGTCTGTAAACGTGATGGTCGTGGGTTCGGTGGACCCACTTTGAAGAATTAATTATGGTAATTTTCTGTAGTAAAACAAAGAGTGCAGTTAAAGCAGAAACGGGTGGATGGCGTAGTGTCTAGTTTCTCTCTGCCTAGCCTGTTGTATGCAAAATATAGCGTTAAGTTAAATCATAAAAAAAAGGAAAATAATACTTCCTTTTCTTATATTTATGGCAATCATAAATTTTTGTATGTCTTATTAAATTATTTCTTATTTCAAAACGAAAGCAGTGTGCCTTGTTTCCTTAAAAAAAACTACTTTAGTAGTTAGTTTAGTTTTCGCTTCTTTCGTGTCTCTGTAGCAAAGTTTTAATTGGCTTTATTTTTCCAAGGCAATGATCATTTTCAATTAATCACGAGACATTTTTACTTAATAAGGCGTACTGGAAGGTCAGTTTTGTCAGTTTAATGTAAAGTTATTGCCTCTTCAATGGCGTCCGTTTTTTTTTTTGTAAAACATACAGCTTCACGTTGTTTCTAGCATGTAGTAGGTAAGCAGAGGAAGCTTAAGCTCACTTGTCGACGATTTCTGAGGACATCGCGTGTTGAGTGGCGGAACTTAACGCTGCGCTTTTGCCGCGATACATAGCAAAGAAATGAAAATATGAAATATTTAATTTCCTCGAATGGAAGTCGAACCCACAACCTATCGCGTTTAATCATATTTTGTGCCTCTCACAATTTTCGTGATCTCTTTTTGTAAAAAATATATACAAATATATATGAAAATTGATGGTCTCCTAAACCCATTGTTGTAAATAATAACGCTTGTCATCATTCATCATAATAATTGCTTTTTGTGATACCGCATCAAGCTGTCGTTTTGATTATTAAAGTTTATATTTTTATAAAAAAAAATATAGAAATATTTTTATATTAGAACTGATTTACAATTCCTATATATGTTATAAATCAAAATAAATCAGCTTCACGCTGTATCCCCCACGCAGCAGGGTAGGTAGAGGGAACCTCGTGATAAGACCGCCCGAAATTTCTGCCGAATTCTGGAGGCATTGCGTGTTGAGTGGCAGAACTCAACGCCGCGCTTAACCTCGACACCAGAGCGAAGAAATGGAAATATAAATTTAAGTAAATATTTCATCTCCTCGAGTGGGGATCGGACCCACAACCAGTCGGTTTTACAGTCACACCTCGTGCCGCTGCGCCACAACTGGCGTCTATATGTTATGCGTTAATTATTTATGTTATGCGTTAATTATTTACTAACCTATACACTAATGTATAGATAGGTACTGACTTTTTCATGTTCTTATTTTATCTTCATGCTATATTCCCCAGATTATGTTTCCAATTTTCTGCCGAATTCTTGGGGCAATGCTGTTTGAGTGGCGTAACTCAACGCCGGGGCATTAAACGCGTGCATAAAATGCATTATAAATTATATTTATATTTTTCTTAATTTAACTTAAATATGTTAATTCAAAAAATGGATTATTGAATACGGTGTTCTTTATCAAAATGCACGTGGAGTTTGTATTAAATATTGGTTTTATCTGCTATACTAATATTTTTATGTAAGACAATCTTTGATTATTAAATTTTTCCTTAATTTTAAGTTTTATCGTTAAAGTTGTTATTGAACTCCATTTTTGTTAAATAGTTAAAATACAGCGGTTTACGATCCTGTCGTGTACAGGGATCGTTTAATACTATTTACCACTCAATTACTCGCCCTAAATAACAAAGAATTTACAGCTTTTATACTGTTAGTAGCAGAACTTTGCCTACATTTTTGCTCAGCTACAAGGAAAAGAAAAGAAATGGAAAATAAGTCTAAGCTAAAAGATTTTAAGCTATATGCTTAAATGCTTATTAAGCAATATAGCGTGTTAATTTTACTTTAGTTCACATATTACTAAAGTTGACAAAGAGATTGGCTTTTGCCAGTCATCTAACGTTTTAGTTTGTTATTACTTCATAAACGCCGAAAGAAAATATATATAAATTTTCTGTCTTTTCACTATAACAAGGTAGCAAAAGGCAAGGCAAATGCAGAGAGAACGCGGGAACCTAGTGTTAAGATACTTAGTTCAGATTTAGACACTTCCATTCCACACTTTCCGTCGTATTTTTGAAGGCAATACGTGTTGAGTGGTGGAAGTCACCAAAGAGAGGAATGGTTAATATTAAATATTTAATTTCCTCGTGAATCGAACCCACAATCTGTCAAATTTACACTTGTGCCCCTGCTCCACGACTAGCTTTACCAATTATTTTTGATAAGAAAGAATACTTATTTATTCTAATTTTATCTCATTTAAATCCTTAATTTCATAAGAATACTCACAAACGCAATTTTACAAAGCGTATTGCTAACCAAAGTATACAAATAAAATATAATATAGTGAAATACTTTAAAAAAAAACATTGAGGGGGACCGCGGGAACCGAACCCGCGACTCTTGAAAACCGTTCAAGTGTATCTGTAATATCACTTTAAAATGTAAAAAACATTAACAACAATAGTAATAATTTAAATCTAAATAGAAAATCTATATGGATACATACATTTACTTAAACCAACACGAGCTATCTTATCATCAATACGAATCAGACTAAGATAGACACGGTGACACGTCACTGGTGTACGTCCCCATTGTGGAGGGGGATAAAACTGTATATGTATCTATATATCTATATATATCTTTGTATGTATGTATGTATAGCGTGTGGAATACGCAAAGTAAATGCAGATTAGGGTTATGTTACACTGAGGGAGTGGAAATTTTGAAAAAAAATTCTTAAAATTAAAAAAGCGTGACATTTAGTTCCGTCATCACCCAATGTTTAGAAAATTGAGCGGAAAGTGGGCAACGGAGTGCTTAAAAACTAGGATCTCGCTGTCTATGCGGATACAAGCGTGAAATTGCTTTTTTTTCAAAAAAAGGAACCTTATAGTATTTATGTGGTATAGTAAGTCATCTGTATTCAGTATACATGAATGTTTATTTTGTAATTTATAAAAGTATATTAGGTCTTCAATTGAACACAGCGCTTAAATGAAATATTTAATATTTTTTCTTTGAACTTAGTATCTTAACCCTAGGTTCCCAGGTTCCCCCTGCCTACCCTGGTATGTGCGGGATACATTGTGACGTTAGAAAAAAATATATATTCATTTCAAATTATATTTGATTCGGTGTGACACAACAGGAATGCTTCGGGAAGCGTATTGTGATTTGTGATAAATTGTAGACACAAGCTGTGTTATCGGAGGACAAATAGGGATTGATTTAAGCCTGAACAAATGATAATGAAAGCATCTTCCTTTCCTTTCTCTTCTTCTTCTTCTTTCTTTAATTTAGTTTAAGTTAATTTTGTGGAGTGTGACCAGATTAACGTATTTATATAATTAAAGGTAACGAAGCATAGCGAGGCGTTGAGTTCCGCCACGCAATACGCAATGCCTCCAGAATTAAGCGGAGGTTGTGGAACGGGAATGTCTTAATGAGAACGGAGTGTCTTAATACTAGCTTCCAAGGTTCGATCTGTCTATTCTGCTGTATGCGGAATATAGTGTGAAACTAAAAATAATTTTAATAATAATTAGGTCAATCAGAAGTTTATTTTGAAATTTGCTTTATGACTAAAGTGGAAAACCAGCTCCGATTTTCATTTTACGTTGGTGTAAAAAAAACTGTCAATTGAGAACTAACCGTAAATATACGCTTTTGAATGCAACTATTTTAAATTTTGGGGCCAGTCATGGCGCAGCGGCACGAAGTGTGACTGTAAAACCGACTGGTTGTGGGTTCGATTCCCACTCGAGGAGATGAAATATTTACTTGAATTTATATTTCCATTTCTTGGCTCTGGTATCGAGGCTATTGCGGCGTTGAGTTCTGCCACTCAACACGCAATGCCTCCAGAATTAGCCTGAAAATAGGGAACGGAGTGTCTTAACACTAGGTTCCCGCTGCCTACTCTGCTGTGTGCGGGATACGGTGAAGCTGATTTGATTTTTTATTTTAATCCAAATTACTTATTTTTATTAGTAGGAATTGAAGAAGCAACTATAATGTAACATTGTCAACCACTGTACCTATTATTACAAACGTTTAAAATATGATTATTCTAAACCGGTCCATCAATGTGATTGATCCGATGACTATCTATGAAATATTGTTTTCATTAAATCTTGATGTATTATTGTAATTTGAATTGAATTATTCTAAATTAATTCCTTTGAAATTCTATTTAATTTAATTATAGTAGTATTAGTAAATTAAATGTTATAGTACATTATATTAAAAAAATCCATCGTCGCTCGGTGGCACAAGGGTGTGACTGTAACCGCGAGGGACGTGGGTTTGATTCCCAGTCGAAGAAATCAGATAAAATAAATAAATCAGCTTCACGCTGTATCCCGCACACAGCAGGGTAGGCAGAGGGAACCTAGTGTTAAGACACTCCGTTCCCCACTTTCTGCCGAATTCTGGAGGCATTGCGTGTTGAGTGGCAGAACTCAACGCCGCGCTTAACCTCGACACCAGAGCGAAGAAATGGAAATATAAATTTAAGTAAATATTTCATCTCCTCGAGTGGGGATCGAACCCACAACCAGTCGGTTTTACAGTCACACCTCGTGCCGCTGCGCCACGACTGGCCTCTTCCTGACAAGATATCAGATAATTAATATTTTTAATTCCTTACTCTGGTATTAAGGAAAAAGGCCTCGAAAAATTGGCGGAAAGTGGAGAACAGAAGGGTAAGGTCCAATGTTATATTGCCATTGTTATATTGCCATGAGCGGGATACAGCGTGAAGCTTTATGTCTAACGTTAGACAGAAATTTGAGTTACTCAACTTTTGTTTTATAATTTTCGTATTTCTAACTAAAAAAATACTACATTTTCAATAGTAATATGTACCGTCCACAAAAACCATCAAGCTGTGTAAATATTTAAAAATCTTAGAATGTCTCGACAGAGTGCTAAGTTTGACTGGTAAAGCCCACTGAGGCAATCTCTTTGTCGCTCAGACTCTGTTTACAATGCTCTTTACGTTGACCTACACGATGTTACTTTACAAAGTGGGACGATTTAAGCTCTAAGAATAATAATATTGTGGATGACACAGCTTTGTAAGTTGTTCAAAGAGCGAATATTTGTGTCTTACAAAAATAATATTTTTTATTTCTTTTTGTTAGTTTTTACTGTGATATAAAATAATAAAAGATAAGAAATTTTATATCGTTTTATTAGAAATAAATATAAAATAATATATCTGTTCGAGGCCAGTCGTGGCGCAGAGGCACAAAGTGTGACCGTAAAACTGAATGGTTGTGGGTTCGATCCCCACTCGAGGAGATGAAATATTTACTGAAATTTATATTTCCACTTCTTCGCTATGGTGTCTTCAGAATTTGGCAGAAAGTGGGGTACGGAGTGTCTTAACACTAGATCCCCTCTGCCTACCCTGATGTGTGCGGGATACAGCGTGAAGCTGATTTATTTATTTATTTTATTTATATCTGTAGTAAAACCTGTAATACAATCAATAAATTATTATTTTTCAATGAGTAGAATGTGAAAAATGAACATTGTTCAATAATAACCACCATAGAAAAGAGAGAAATTAAGAAAATAATTATAATATAGACATTTTTTGATATTATATGAGCAATTTTAACATATTTTCAGATTGCTCCCATTATATTATATTCCCTGATGTGATAAATATCTCAAATTTTGTGATAATATTATCGAAGTTTTCAGTCCGTTGCTGATCAGTTTCGGACCTCGACAACAACATTTATCAATGTCAACATCAGCATTAACCTATCTTTAGATAAGCTCGACACCTTCCCTATGTGTTGTAGTATACGTTTTTTTATGTTTTAAATAACAATACATTCATGTGATTTAGAATTTTTCCCGACTGCTAAGGAAGGGTTATGTTTTTCGCGCGTATCTTGTCTGTATGTAATATTCTTTATTACCTCATATCTCCAGAACCGCTGAACGGATTTACTTAATTGAGGTATCGTTAGATTCGTATTAACAGCCCAAGTGTTCTTAGATAGGTGACGTTAAAAAAAACAATAATGGCGGCTATGGGACGCCATTGGACTTAGTGAAAAAAATTTTTTCGTTTCGAATACCACAATATGGGTATTAAATTCAAGAGCTTAATACGAGGATTTCAAAAAGATATATCATGATTATCATTATCATAGTGAATTCTAACAAAAAAGTGAAAAATAAAAAAATATTTGTAAAAACAAAAACCCCGACTGCATAAAACTAAAAAGAAAATAAACAAGCCCAATAGTTTATTAGAATTAACAGTCGGGACCTGTAATCAATAAAATCTCTACCAGGAACCCCGCATAATTTAAAGAGGCCCCGACTGTTAATTCTAATAAACTATTGGGCTTGTTTATTTTCTTTTTAGTTTTATGCAGTCGGGGTTTTTGTTTTTACAAATATTTTTTGTTATTATTTTTTTAATAAATTATGTATTTATTATAATATTATGTCATTATGTTATGAAGAACTTTATCTGTATAAATGTAAAGCACAAAAAAACCAATACGAAAACTTCCCCCCAGTTTCCTAAAACTAAGTAATCTTACTTTTTTTTTAGTTTTCAATTTTATAATTTTAGCAGTTTTTGGTATAACAAACTTGTAAAAATAAAAAAAAAACCGGTGAAGTGCGAGTTGTATTCACCTACTGAGGGTTCCGTACCGATTTTACTATAGACCTGATCGTGTAGATTTACACGCGATTGCGAGTTAACGATAGAGATCCCTGGCTGACGGTCAACAAAGTGATCTTATAAGAGTTATATAATGTTTCTGTCTGGCCTGGATTTTTTTCTTCTTAACAATGGTAATGAAAGGTAGAAGTGGTTTCAAATTACCCTATTTCATACTTCACTACAATTCTTCTAAATTAATAGAAGTTTCAAAAAAAAATCAAATCAAATCAGCTTCACGCTGTATCCCGCACACAGCAGGGTAGGCAGAGCGAACCTAGTGTTAAGACACTCCGTTCCCCACTTTCTGCCGAATACTGGAGGCATTGCGTGTTGAGTGGCAGAACTCAACGCCGCGATTTGCATCGACAGTAAAATGAAGAAATGGAAATATAAATTTAAGTAAACATTTCATCTCTTCGAGTGAGGATCGAACCCACAACCAGTCGATTTACAGTCACACTTCGTGCCGCTGCGCCACGACTGGCCTCGAAGAGATAGAATACTGATAGAAGTTTCATGTTTCAAATAAATTATTAACACCACTATAGTATCATCGTCACTCATTTGTCCAACCTGCACATGCATCTATATCATAATAGTCGACGAGGAAACCGCAATAAAGCTACCGGATATCGCCTATAGAGCTATGGAACTCGAGCGGAAAGTGACGCGCCAGTATGGACATATTGAGCCGGCTAAATTATTCGGCCACCGCAGTACTAGACACGCTTGACCGCTACTCGTCTCGATGATTAGTATACATTACTACTTTAGTTAACGTATTCACGGGTTCGATCCTCATTCAATGAATTGAAAAAAATATTTTTATTCTTTGTTCTGGTGTGAAGATGAAAGCGCGCATTTAGTTCTGCCTCCAGAATTCAGCTAAATATGGGGAACGGGGTGTCTTAGCACTAGGTTCCCTCTGCCCCTGCTTAGGTACCTCTCGTATAACGACTTGCCATCGATATACGAGAGCAAATCCAAGTTACAAAGTTTGAAATATGCCTAGAAAAAATTCCACCTTAATTAACGTATTCACGTGATATTTGATAGTTTCAGTTTAATATAATATAAGGAAATAGTTTCAAAATCAAATTCACTTTCACTAACGACTGTCGACTAATAAATATATAATTACACTACGCTTCACGTTGGATACGAGAGCATGTCAAAGTTACAAAAGTGTGTGCCTCGAAGGGTCAATTTCGGTAGAGCTAGCTATAGAGAGCTATAGAGAGTATCTTTGTATGTATATGTAACCATTGAACGATTCGTCTGCTTCTGAGCTGGGTTAATTAACGATTGTACCAGTTATTGAACGTTTTTAGAGGTCTGACTATGCTTTTTTTCTCTATTGTTCCACCGCGATCCACGCTGGCTGGCCTTTTGTTTGTATAAGTACAACTGATGATGCTCTACAAGTACGCTTTATTTGTTTAATTAAGATTGAAATGTATGAGTGATTTAGATAAATAATATTCTGATAATATCATTCATGCTGTATCTTCCTTATTGCAAGGGAGGGGGAGGTTATGGAAAGCGGAGTGTTTTATCACTAGGTTCCCCTAGTGATAAAACACTCCGCTTTCCATTTTCCATCGAATTCTGGAAGCATTGTGTGCAGAATGACGGAATTTACACAGTGTTTTGCCTCGACCCCAGAGCGAAGAAATTAAAATATAATCATTTCGTTTCCACGTGTGAGAATTGAACCCACAATGTGTAGCTTTTACAGTCACATTTCGTGCCCCTGCGCCACGATTGACCTTGAAAATAATTAATTTTATATTTTACACTATGAAGTTTATTTTAATAGTATATCTCTCACTAAAGAGAAACAAAAGATTATAGAGATACATTCGTAGTTACATAAAATCCATGTAAATTTCCTCCACATAAGAGAAAGTGTGTTTTTAGTACTCCAAATTCCACTTTACTTAGTGTATAAAACCTTACTTTTATGTTTGACGATTAACTTAACCGTTTTAGTTTCATCATGACTAATAAAACATAAGAACCGTAATAATGGCTTTACAACTCCTTAGAATAAGGTTCCTTGGGGTAACGCTCTGTAAATGGTCCACAAAGGCCCCGTACTTTAGTTTACGGTAACCGCAAGAGCACGCTCACCAGTACACGGGTTTTACTTTGTGCTTAGGTACTAGAAACTACCCGCAATTCCTCAAGAGTTAGGCACATTTCAAGATGTGACATAGATTAATGATATAAGTTTTATTCAGTTTCCGCTGAATAAATAACTGAAAGGATTTTCTGTTTCTATTGTAGAAACAGAAATGTGAAAATTTTGCCTCTTTTTTGTGTGTAAATATCATTTATCTATCTACAGCAGTATTTATTAGAGCCTGTTGCTTATGTAGTGATGACAGATTTTGTGTTTCGTGAACGCTATCAGCTTTTGAAACCTTTTGTCTTCTATTTTTATCGTTTGAAATCGTTTAGACCTCATACAAGATGGGATTTAAAATATTTTTATTAAATTACATTAAACACTCTATTAATATATGTTGTCTTTATTATGACAATCAAAGTAAAGCCTATATAATTATAGAATGTTATATTCGTTGTTATTTATAGATTTGTTGTCATTTTTTTCCTAACAACAAGTTGTTGAATACAAACGCGATACAAACTTACGGAAATGTCCTAAATATAACAACACTCGTTTCTATAGAATTTCTGTGAATTTCAAACTGTTACCGTTTCCCTTGTAATTACTCTCACAAGTGAAAAATAGTTTCATGATTTTAATAGCTTCATTTAATTATATTTATTTTTTAAGTTAACATTGGGTTTTATTAATTACAATTGTACATGTAAAAAGCAATATGCAAATTTTCTAGTTCTTTCAAGGCAATGGGCGGCGTTGAGTTCTGCCACTCAATACACAATGCCTCGTCTAATAGAAAGTGGGGAACGGAGTGTTTTGACACTAGAACAATCTGCCTTCCCTGCCATAGAATACAACGTAATACAGAAAAAGACATGTTCTACTTATAATGTTTTTATAATACGAATAAATATGTATATAGTATATCTAAGTGCGTCTACAAAAGAAACAAAGCAAATTGAAAACCGGTAGGCAAATTTATCTCCTATTGTATATTAGGAACCATTTACTTTTACATTTAATTCAATTACTTAATTGAGAAAATCGTTTTGCTTATCCAAACATAATTTATAAACAAAATGATAAATTAGATAAGGCCATTTCTATTATAACAAAAAATATTTACATAAGCTTAGCTAGCAGAGAAACATTCTTATTCAAATACAGTAATATACTTGACAGTTATTTTATTAAGGTTTTTCAAATTATGTAAATAAATGTAATTTTTTTATTATTTTGTTCTAAGACTTTGTTAAAGCTTCTTTGACCTCTGTTCTTTCATTTCTTTATACGGTTCAAAAAGGGCAATTTACAAACGCTTTTTGGTAGTACAGATTTAATTTAAAATATAAAGATATAAAGATTTTCTTAATTTAACTTGTGTTTTATTCTCAAGTTTAAATTAAGCATAAATATGTATATAGTAAAAAAAAAATCACTTCAGACTTCTTCTTCTTTACAGATTTTAACGTGTTCACTGATACAGAAAATTTTAATTGTAGTTATAACAGTACGAATATCTAAGTTTTGTAGTGTGATTTTAAAAATGTAGAGTGATACCGATCGTGGCGCAGGGGTACTAGCATGTGATTATAAACACGACAGGTTGTGGGTTCGATTACTACTCGAGAAATTTAATATTTTAATTTCTTTGCTCTGGTGTTGAGGTAAAACGCGGCGTTAAGTTTCACGACTCTGTAAGCACTGCCTCCAGTATTCGGCGGAAAATGCTAAGCGGAGTGCTTTAACACTAGGTTCTCTCTCCCTACCTGCTATTGTGTGCAGGAGGCAAAGCGCGGCGTTGAGTTCCGCCTCTCGACACGCACTCGACTGCCCCAGAATTTGTCGGTAAATGGTCGGTCTTAAGACTAAGTTCCCTCTGCGTTCTCTGCTCAGTGCGGGATACAGCGCGCAACAAAAACAAATGTCAACTTAAATGGTGGAAAATGGTTTATTTACAAATACCAGTAAAAATAACTGATTGTGACTATAAACTAAAAAGTTCCATAGCTACAAACGTAGTAGTGCTTAATCTACTCAACGATCACCTTTAAATGGCTTACTCGGAGCGGGCTCGATCAATCGCTGCTACGTCACGCGACGGATTTCCGATTGCACCGTACTTAGGCGATTTAAATCTATTAAGAAAATAATTATTTCTTTCAATATATTTTTTCTCATTCGTCTCGTTTTATAGATTTGATGGGATATATGTATTATACTAAAAAAAAAATTAAAAAGCCAGTCGTGGCGTAGGGGCACAAGCGTTTGATTGTAAACTTGACGACTGTGGGTTCAATTGGAACTCGGAGGAATTAATTATTATTTATTAATATTTTCATTTCTTTGCCCTGGTATCAAAGCAAAAGCGCGGCGTTACTCAATACACAATACAATACTTCGCAAATTCGGGGGAAAATAGGGAACGGAGTGCCTTACTAGTAGGTTCCCTCTGCCTACCCATCTTCGTGCAAAATGAAGCTGATAAAAAAAATGTTTTATAATTTTACATAACTGTGATATGGTAGTAGTAGATTTCGAATCCATAAATATTGACTTCAATCTTCACCACTACGTCATAACGCAGACTTGCAGTTATATCGTACATAAAATTCGTACTTACATATTATATAAACATCTCTACAACTCGACAACTCTCGAAGGGACCCTTTGAAGTCAACCTAGCTTTGCTTTCACTAAGTTTCCCAACTTGGTACTTCCCCATATTAATTGACAACTTAATAGAAGCTTACTAAAGGTCGGAATAGATTGTCTTCTCTTGACGTAACCTCGTTTCATGCTCGTCTTAGATAGCAGCTAGTTTATTTAGTAATAATTTACTGCTTACTCATCGATAACAAAGTGTGACGAACTAGTAGAGAAGTGGAGGAACTATGTATAGGGTAATTAATTTACCTTAATTAAGGTAGTTATATTTCTATAATAAATGCCATACATTTTTTTTTAAGCTATGTGAATTTGGCATTTAAACTATTATCATTTCACATTTTAGAAACCAGTCGTAGGGCAGTGTGACTGTAAACGCGACTGGTTGTAGATTCGATCCTTACTCGAGGAAATTAAATATTTATTTCAATTACATATTTCCATTGCTCCGCTCCACTATGGATAATGATAATAATAATAATAATTAACTCTTTATTGTACACCCAAGAAAAGACACAGAAATACAATAAAAATATATAAATGTACAAAAGGCGGCCTTATTGCTTAATAGCAATCTCTGCCAGGCAACCTTCAAGCAGAGGAAATAGCAAATTTAGATATTAAGATAGATAGAGGTAGGGTGCAAAAAAAAACAAAAAGAAATATATTTATATATAAATATATATAAGGGTATAAAATAAGTTAGAATGTAATTATCATAATATATTATACACATATACCATATACAATATACATACTATTATAAATTATACACATATAGAAATATCAGTATACAAACATAACATACATAAATAAATATATTCATATAAATATACATACATACAAATAAATA